>PVIU01032132.1:0-13928 GCA_004026605.1 Ondatra zibethicus
GGGAGGGGACCGGGAGAAGGGGAAGAAAGGTAAAAATTTTATTTCTTTAATTATGTTCTTGAATGCAAAATATAAAACAAAACAATGTATGGAAAAAAATAAAGTGGGAAGGGCTTGAGGAAGACTTAAAAAAAAAAAAAGATTGTGTCCCTGGAGGTGTAAGACAGAATAAGCCCTTTCCCCGCCAAGTTGTTTTTAATAATGATGTTTATCACAGCAGCAGAAATTAAACTAGAACTCCTAGTAGGGAACACAATTCTTTCTATTACTGACTATTTTTAATTACATTTGAAGTGATGTGAGTCGGAGATAATGATATTCTTATTACTAAATGCAAAGAGTTTCTCCCTCTATACCACCACATTATTCAGTAGGTAAAACCACCTGTTCTTAAAGTTCTTTCCTGCTCAGGCCTTGGCCAGTACATCCTTTAGATCTCAATAAAGGTTATTAAAAAGTTACCCCAAAGATAGTTAATGGGCATTATCAACCCCATCTCATATTATACATCCTCACCATTTTGTCAGCGTGGAATACTGTGGCCACTTCAGAATGTCTTTATTCATATCACTTAAAGAATAAAACATTGGTAACAACAAGAACATATGTTAATATCAGACTGCTGGTTATTCATAACTGAAGATGGTGAAGAAAGCATTGGGAGCCAGGCAGTGGTGGCACACACCTTTAATCCCAGCACTCGGGAGGCAGAGACAGGCAGATCTTTGTGAGTTCGAGGCCGGCCTGGTCTAAAGAGCAAGTTCCAGGACAGGCTCTAAAGCTATACAGAGAAACTCTGTCTCAAAAAAAGAAAAAGAAAAAAAGTAAAAGAAAGGAAGCATTGGGAAGCATAGTCTACAATTCCCAAATTTTTACATACATCCCTTGTTATAAGGAGATTACCTCTTAACAATAGGATTTTATTCCCTTAGTTAAGTTACATTATTGGCTCTGAAGACAAAATTTTATAGACATAATTAAGGTTTCTGATAAGGCATTTTTGAGTTCATCAAAAGGGAAAATTTCTAGGTATGCTTGCCTAATCAATGAGGTCTGTAGAAGACCTAGAGATAAGAAAGGGAAGAATCTGAGAAAAGCAAAGGAGAAGAGATATGTTCCTTGAAGCCATAAAGAAAAAAACTCCTATAGCATAGAGAGGGTCACATGTAGGGGACAGCCAGCAGCCTCCTAGAACTGAAGGTCTGCAGTCCACAAACAGAAGGAGCCTTTGAAGAGAATCCCAAGACTCAGACAGGAGGACAGATCTCACCAATACTTTGATTTCAGACAGAGCAAACCTATGCCCGAGCCATACATCTGCATGATAATAAATTTGTCTCACTTTATGCATATTAACTTGTTATGCAGAAATAGGAAACAAGCATCATAATTCATGCTGAGCTCACATATGACTTCAGGGTGATACTCACTTTCAGTGCTTGAGCTTGATTTGTGGTTGTACATGGAAGAGGGTCAATTTGTTTCTTTTAATAAAGACCTATGTTCTATAGAGCCATCGAAGCAACCAGAAACCAATGAGAAAATGTAACGATCAGTAATTGTGACTGCACTGAGATCGTTGTTCTTGCCAGTTAGAAATTTTCACGTGAAAGAAGAGAATATGATGAATTGTGGCCTTCATGTGTTATCCATGGGCCACAGACTCAAGACTGGATTTTCACTAGTTGGCAAAAAGGCAAACTGCAAATGGATTGAGCAGTTGTTTCCTCAGTGGTGTTTGGAAACTCCTCAAACACTGAGAAATTTTTCCTGCAGCTGTTTTATTTATCTAGAGCTTCTGGCACAAGGATGACTATAGAACAGGTTTTAGGAGGAGGATTTTATAATTCATTAATTTATTTATTTGCATCACAACCACAGTTTCCCCTTTCTCCTGTCTTCCAAGTCCCACCCCCTCCTCCCACCTGCCTCCCCCAACCATTAACTCTTTCTCTGTTTCTAGTCAAGAAAGTTCAGGCTTCACATGGATATCTACAAAAGAGCATATCAATTGCAGTAAGACTAAAACCTTGCCTTGTGTTTAAGACTCGACAAAGCAACTCAGTATGAGGAATAGAGTCCCAAAAGCCAGTAAAAGGGTCAGAAACAGTACCTGCTCTCATTGTTAGGAGTCCTACAAGAAGACCAAGCTACAACTGTCACATATATACAGAGGGTCTAGAGCAGTCTCAGGCAGGCTCCCTGCTTGTCTTTTCAGATGCTGTGAGTGCCTATGAGCCAGGTTAGTTGATTCTTTGGGTATTCTAGTGATGTCCTTGAAACCTCTGGCTCCTATAATCCTTCCTCCCTCTCTTCTGCAGTATTCCCTGAGCTTGGCTTAAAATTTGGCTGTGAGTCTCTGCATTTATTTCCACCAGTTGCTTGATAAAACTTCCCTGATAACTATTGGGCTAGGCACAAATGTATGAGTATAACGGATTATAATTAGGCATCATTATATTGACTTTTTTCCCTCTAGTCATGTTTGGTTCTTTCATAGGTCTCTCCATCATCCAACCTCTGGGTCCTGGCACTCCAGGCAGTGCCAGAGGTTGGGTCACTCTCATGGCATGGGTCTCAGGATGGACCAGTCATTGGTTGGACATTCCCACAATCTCTGAGTTATTCTTACCCCAGTGTGTCCTATAGGAAAGCAAGATTATATGTCAAAGGTTATGTTTCTGGGTTAGAGTCCTAGTCCCTCCACTGGAAGTCTTTTTTTAAAGATTTATTTTATTTGTGGGTGTGTATGTGTATCTGTATGTGTGTGAGTGTGTGCATGTGTGTGCATGTGCACCATGGTATATGCCTGTGCTATGTATACAGATATCCATAGAAGCCAGAAAAGGACTCAGATTCCCTGGAACTGGAGTTCTGTGACTATAAGATGTCCAATGTGAATGTTGGGAACTGGATTCTGCAGTTCTACAAAAAGATGGAGCACTCTTAACTGCTGAGCCGTCTCTCTATCTGATGTGGAATTCCCCCTCTGTATGCTGTGAATATGTTTTATTACCATTGGTTAATAAAGAAACTTATTTGGCCTATGGCAGGGCAGAATAAAGCCATGTGGAAAATCTGAACAGAGATATATAGAGAGAATAAGCAGAGTCAAGGAGATGCCATGTAGCTGCCAAAGGAAACAGATGCCAGAACTTTACCGGTAGGCCGCAGTCTTATAGTGATACATAGATGAATAGAAATGGGTAAATTTAAGATGTAAGAGCTAGCTAGAAACATACTTGAGCCATTGGCCATACAGTGTTATAATTAATATAATTTCAGTATGATTATTTGGTTCTGGTCAGCTGAGAATGAAAGAGCAGTCTCTGTTTACAAATAGCACCCAAACATTCAGCAGCATACATCCACATAAAGCCTCAGAAAGCTTAAAAAAGGGCTTCTAGTGTAGTAGAAAGGAGAGGGTTGTGTTTTTGGTGCCTGGTTAGTTTACATCTAAAATAATTACACAGAAACTGAATTTATTTAAACACTACCTGGCCCATAAGCTTTAGTCTCTTTTTGGTTAACTCTCACATCTTAAACTTACCCACATTTAGTAATTGTGTATTACCACGGGGTCATGAATTATCAAAAAAATTCTAACCTACGTCCATCTCAGACCAAAAAAACATGATGTCTGCCACACTTCCCTTCTCCCAAGCATTCTGTTCTGTCTTCTCCATCCACCTAAGGGCTACCCTATCAAAAGGCCAAGACAGTCTCTTTATTTAACCAATAAAAACAACAAAAATACAAAATGACCTCCTACACCATTCTAGACCCACAAAACAGGAGTCAATTGGCACATCTTGGTAGCCACATTTTATCAAATAGACTCTGTTTGCTGGCGGTGAGCAGAGGTGTGACTCCTTTAAGAGAAAATTTCCTGACTCAGTGTTAGCAGCAAAAACTGCAGCTCCATAAAGAGACAGTTTCCTGGTTCATGCTGGTTTCACAAATGGCTCTGGTTCTTTTGGGAGGTCCTGTTACAGAGCACTTGAATGGGTTTTGTGGGCAGCATGCTATAAGTTACTTGGTGGTAGTGTGGGTCAATTGCTTCCCAGAGTTTGGGTGGTAGCCAGGCCGTGGTGGCACACGCCTTTAATCCCAGCACTCAGGAGGCAGATCTCTGTGAGTTCAAGGCCAGCCTGGTCTACAAGAGCTAATTCCAGGACAGACACCAAAGCTACAGAGAAACCTGTCTCAAAAAAAAAAAAATAAATAAAAAACAAAAAAACAGAGTTGAGATGGTAAACATGGCTCCCAGAGTTAGTAGAAAACAGACCTATGTCATTTGGAAAGTCAAGCAGAATAGAACCAACAATCAAAGTGACTGCTCTGGCCCTAGCCATGCCTGATTAACAGTTCACAATAGTGATCAAAAAAGGATTACAGATATGTAATAAAGATAGATTTAGACAGAAATAAACCTCTGAATAGGTCATAGTGTGTTTAAAAAATGAATTTAGGCTTAAGAAAAGAGAAAATGGGTATAGGCATTTATAGAACTAAAACAAAGTCCTTAAAGAGATAGGAAAAGTAATATAAAAGAATACAGGCAGTCATAGATTAAAGGACTAAAGATAATGAATATTAAAAAGTAATAGAGTAAAAAAAAAGCCACATAAGGATGAAAATTACACAGAGAGTCTGGATTATGTATATTATTGTGTTTTCTTTGAATGTTTTTGGCTATGAATGAGCTACCTATAGAGACACATTTCATAGTATAGTCTGCTAAACTAAACCAACATAAATATTTTAAAAGTATCTTGATTTCAAAATTTGAATCTAAGGATATGTTACTTTCGAAAAAAAAAAAAAGGTTCTGCTTTTGCCTCCACAGAAGATAAGAACTTGTGGATTCCTTCTAGGCTAATGTGGTGATAGAACAAGACCACCCCAAAAGTTCTCTATAACCCTAACAAACAGCAGGAAGCAGTTTGGAGAAAATATGTACAAGCTACCAAAATGATTGCTTATAAATGTTTGTTTTCATTTAAAGGGGGTTGGTTATAAGTGGCTAATGGTCATAGTCAATCTCTTTCTTAAAAATATAAGGGGGATATGATATAGAGATGAACACTTTATGTTGGTATGGAATTTGGCTTTTGATACAATTTTGCTATATGTACATTTCTACTCTTGTTTAAGGTATTACACTTAAACAGCTCATTTAAAAATGTGATGTATAATTAAAAATTATTGATTAATAGATAATCATCTATAATAGTCAAACTTGAAGTCATGTTAGTTATGTTACTTTTTCTAAATGTACAGATATATATTTCAGTTTGATAGGTAAGCTTCAAAACTTCAAAGACCTACAGAATATGACAAAGGGTTTTAAGAACATAGACTTTTCTCATCAGTGAGAGATGCTTGATTCTGGCAACACCAATTACTTCAGAGATGTATAACTGTATAAACTGAACATGAAGGACCTACAGAAAATGACTGCTGAATTTGTCTAAAGAAGGTTAGACAGTCCTTCAGGGTTTTTGCTTCATGAAAGAGTTTGCTAGACGTTCTGCAGGACACAGAAGAAAGTGACTGACAAACTGCCAATATAGGTGAAACAGTCTTTCAAATGTCCTGCTTCATGGAAAAGTCTGCCTGATACTATGGGCCATAGTATCCTGTAGGCTGAAGGCTGAAGATAGATGCCCCAATGTGATAAAGAACTTTGGGTGACTACCAAGGCAGAAACATGTCTCTGTCAATTCCAGAGTTTTGGAAGTGGCTTACAATACAATTCCTGTTTAATTAGGTAATATTATATCCTTCTGTGGTCTTTGATGGAATTGAAGACAGATAGTTATAGTTTTCCTTAGTATGATAAAAGATAAATTATAAACAAAACTTTAGACTCATAAAGAAATATTATAACGTAATTCTTGCTTGATACCTGTTTTTTTACATGTAATTTTACTATATCAAAGCTAAAACATTCCTTTTTTGTTTTTATGAGTCAGGGTTTCTCTGTAGCTTTGAAGCCTGTCCTGGAACTAGCTCTTGTAGATCAGGCTGGCCTCAAACTCACAAAGATCCACCTGCCTCTGCCTCTGAATGCTGGGATTAAAGGCTTGCACCACCACCATCCAGCAAAATCTTGCTTTTTATTTAGATAGAAAAGGGGAGGTAATGTGGGATTCCCCTCTGTATTCTGTGAATATGTTTTATTACCATTGGTTAATAAAGACACTGCTTTGGCCTATGGCAAGGCAAAATAAAGCCATGTGGAAAATCTGAATGGAGATATATACAGAGAGTAGGCAGAGTCAAGGAGATGCCATGTGCCTGCCAAAGGAGAAAGATTCCAGAACCTTACCAGTAGGCCACAGCCTCATGCTGATACATAGATTAAAAGAAATGAGTTAATTTAAGATGTAAGTGTGAGGGCCAGCCATGATAAGCTAAGTCTGGGCAGGTCATCCAAAGGAAGTTTCTTTACTTCCAACCATTATCACCTGGGACTCTGGCCATCGATAAATTTAAATGGAGTCTGGAATCTAAATAGTTTACCCTGAGACAATGCCTGGCAGGCCAAGATTACCAGACCCCCACCCAAGAGTGGACCATTCAAAGCACTTCACCAGGACAAATGTCAGCCAATCAGGGGTCCTGAACCTCAGAGACCTCCTCACCCCGACCTTTACTACTATAAAACCCTATTCTAATTGAGCTTGGGGCTCTCCGGTTATTCCAATACGTTGGAAATGCGGGGAGACCGAGTTTGCAAACTTGATTAAAATAAAGGCTCTTTGCTTTTACATATGGGACTCGGTCTCCTTTGTTGGCTTTTGTGGGGACCCACGGATTTGGGCATAACAGTAAGAGCTAGCTAGAAACACGCCTGAGCCATTGGCCAAACAGTGTTGTAATTAATATACTTTCTGTGTGATTTTTCATGTCTGTGTGGCTGGGCGTGAAAGAGCAGTCTCTGTTTACAAGTTTGCCTTGATGGAAGTAAAATTTGAAAACAGAGAGCCAACTGCTTGTATTTCAAGCAATGTACCAATTATTGGTATATATCTGCTTTGTGGAATAATCCTTCTGAACAGTGTGTGAATGTATGTCACTAAGATTTGTTTAACAAACAAGCTGACTGTCCAATAACTGAACAGAATCAAGTTAGTCAGGAAAGTCAAAGGAGAATGATAGGATAAGGAGGTGTGGAATCATGGAAGCAAAAGATGAATGTGCCATGCTAATAAATGAGGCAGAAGGTAAATAAGGAATGTGGGTTAACTTAGAATGTAAGAGCTAGTTATAAGCCTGAGCTATTGGTCGAGCAATTATAAAACCCTCTGGGTGGTAATTTAGAAGCAACTCCTGGGATGGGAAACCTCTGCCTACACATAAGTTTTGACATAACATCATAACACGATGAAATTGTATTCTTTGTAAGGGTCATTAAGGGAGAGTTCAGAGGGGTGACCATGCTGGTACAGGATCTTCTATAAGTTTGACATTGAGCCAGACCAGGATTCCAGTGAGCTGAAGAATTTAGGAGGAAGAAGGACTTAGAGAAAAACTCACTACCAATGACTTTATTATTAGAAAGAGACTTCATCTACAGACCACATCAAAGTACTATAACAAAGAAGCATCTGAATTCCTCTCAAATGACCCATCCAATAAAATGCACTCTTGGCCATTTTATACTATGCATTTTGCCATATTCAATTGATCATAAAGACGAATTCTATCATAATGTAGAATGAAACTAACTATATAAAGGTATAATTACCAGAGGACATAAATCATAACTTCTAGGTTGAAAGCTGTATACTTCAGTAGGAAGTGTGCTAAAAGACTTGAGTCTGGTTCATATACTTAATATGACCTAGAGTTTTATGAGAAATAGCAATGCAACCCATCTAAGTCTGAGAATGCTTAATGGGATGTTTGCTTTAGGGGTATGCTAACTTAGGGGTAAATATCTAAATTTTCAACAAGTATAAATAGTCAGTGCCTACCTTATCCCTCCAGTGACCACAATTTCTTTCCTATTTAATGAATTAAAAAGAAAACTATGGGTTCACTTGGATCTTCTCAGCTGGTAGACAGGTACAACCTTTCCAACTATCAACTTGAACTACTCTTACCAATTTCTCAGACTTCTGTGTTAGCCTTCTTTAATTTCTGATTGCTTTCTCTGTCTTAGTCTGAGGGCTCTTTTAAAATTGCCATAAGAAATTTTGTAAAGCACAAATCCAGGGTCTTATAGAAAAGGAAAGGAACGTGGGACCTGGAAAAGTGAGCATGAATACCATGTTGACTGTTGGTCAAGAAAGTCATGGAAGGTTGCTCATCTGGAGAATGACAATCTGAAAAATGTTGATGGGGCAGACACAAGTGGAGTGAAGGAAAAGTTTCTGACAGTTGAGCACTGTTAGTGTAGCCTGAGGAAAGGTATGCGAGCCACAGAAATGACACCAAGGTCTTTCCTATAATGAACCTCAAAAGAAACTGAACCCAGTCAAATGTTTACCTTGTGCTGTTCTCAGTGTGGTGTGTGCTTTATTCAAACTATTCCTCTGTTGCCTCTGACTGCTACTGGCCTCTGCCTTTATCACTGGGAATAGGATGACCAGACTGAGTGGTCCTAACAGAAGAAATCTGGAACCAAAATCCTTTCTCAGGGTAAGCGATAGGTATGGTAGCTGACATAAGGCAGTGATTATTTATTCTCTCTTAAGCAATGTCCAAAGGCTGGCTCAGTGGGGACTGAGAGAATATAAATCATCCTGGCTCATTTGAGGTCTGGCTGACTGATAACCCCTTAACATTGGCTTTTTCACATGATTGTTGTGGGTTATCATGTTCTTCTCAGGATGGACACAATCAATAATGGAATAGATTGTGGTAGTATGCAATTTTACATTTAAGAGAATTTTTTTTCTCTGAAGCCTTGAAGCTTCCTGTGAGGTTGAATCCTGTAGGGCACTGTCCTCTGCCAGCCCTACTTCACTTTTCCTTCTACAAATCCATAAATATGGGATGCGTTTCCACATTCTAATGTCCATATCAATCACTTCCTATGGAGATTTGAAGTTTGAATAGTAGAAGTCTTTCATCTCCTTGGTAAGTTTATCTCTTCTTTGAACAAACCATCATTCAGTAATGAGTCATTTCATCTCTATTGATTTATATACTTGCTAGAGTTTGATCGCTGTCAATTTTAAGGTTTATTGCATATTTGTCAGATAAAATACATAGAATTGTTTCAAGTTTTCTGCATTTTTAAGATGTGTTTTGTGTCCCAGCATGTGGTTTATTTTAGAGAAGCTTCCATGTGTTACTAAGAATAATGCATATACTTCAGAATTCAGGCAAAATAGTCTAGAGATATTTGTTAGCTCTATTTGATATAAGATGCCATTTAATTTTAAGGTTTCTTTGTTTATTTTCTTCCTGATAACATATTTGTTGGAGAAAATGAGATACTGAAATCATCTGCTATTAGGTTTGTATTTATCTGTATTTTTAATTCTATTAGTATGCCTTTCATAAAATTGAATGTATCAGAGTTCCTGTACATATATATTTAGTATTGCAGCATTTTCCTGGTTAATTGATCCCTTGATAAGAATGAAGTGCCTGTCTTTGTCTCTTCTGAAAGCTGTAGCTCGAAGTCTATTTTGTCAGATATTAGGATCGAAATGCATGCTTGTTTCCTAATCCCATTTATTTATAATCCTTTTCCCCATCCTCTTAAGTTGTACCTACCTCTAAAGCTAAGATGAGTTTGTTGTAGACAACAGATAAATATATTTTGTTTCTTAATTAATTCAGCCATTGTCTTTTGATTGGAGAATTGAAGCCATTAATGTTTAGAGTTATTATTGAAAGGTGTGTAGCTTGCAGTCACTTTGATGTTTATTGCCTGTTTACGTTCTTAGTTGTGTTTTGTTTTTCATTAAGATAATAGAGAAGGGAGGTTTAACTTGGATTGGTATGAAATAAGAAAAGGAAGGAAGACAGAGAGAGAAAGAGAGAGAGAGAGAGAGAGAGAGAGAGAGAGAGAGAGAGAGAGAAATAGATACATTTGTTTTCATTTTTTTGGCTGTACTTATTCCTCTCATCAGTTTGAAATAATTCTTCCAGCATTTTGTTTAGCAATTTTGCTTCTGGTGTTGTAGTAAAAGCATTTTTAGGTTGTTTGAATCATGAAAAGTTTTTCTTTCTCCTTCAACTAGAGCGGATAGTTTTGCTGGGAACAGTAATCTAGTTTGGTAGTTGTGGTACTTTAGAACTTGGAATGTATTATCCTAGGCTTTTCTGACTTTCAGAGTTTCCATTGAGAATTTAGTATTTGTTCTAATGGGTTTTCCTTGTGTTTTGTCTCTTGCAGCTTTCAATATTTTTTCTATATTCTGTATATTTAGGTTTTGACTGTGATATGCTATGAGGTGTTTTGTTGTTGTTGTTCTTGTCTTGTAGGGGTTCTTCTTATATCTATATCAGTGTGTTTTGCCTTAGTTTGAGGAAGTTTACTTCTATGGTACTGTTAAAGATCTGTTCTATACCAAATTTGGGGGGGGGTTCTCCATCATTTCTTCCTGTATTTCAAAGAATTGGTGTTGTCCTACTTTTCCTGTATGCTCCTATTATATGCTTTTTAACTATTTTTATTTTCTTTGTTTATTTCATCGAGATCCTCTACTTTATCTTTGAGTTCTGTTACTATATCTTCTGCTTGATTCATTCTACTAGAAAGCTTTCCTCTGGGCTTTCTTATTGGAATATTTAGTTTTTTAATTCTGTCTTCAATTTGGAGTATATTCTCTTCAATGGTTCTATTGATATTTTTAAATGTTTTCAAGTCCTGACTTATCTTCAATATTTCATTCAGGTGTATATTCATCTTTCTTGGACATCATTCAAGTGCTTTTTGTTGCCTTCTTGGAGTTCAATGAAGTGCTTGTTTATGTCTTTAAATTACTTGAATTTTTTGATAGAGACTATGATTGTTGTCTTGGTTAGGGTTTCTACTACTGTGAAGCAACACCATGAATACGCCAACTCTTATAAAGAAAACCATTTAACTGGGGCAGCTTGCTTACAGTTCAGAAGTTCAGTTCATTATCATTATGGTGGGACAAGGCTTCGCTTAGGCAGACATGGTGCTGGAGAAGTAGTTGAGATTCAATCATCTTGCAGGCAACAGGAAGTGGTCTGTCTCACTGAATGGTATCTTGAGCATATATGAGACCTCAAAATCCATCCCCTCGGTAGCACACTTCCTCCACTTACTGTAGTGAATTTTAATTGTATTTTAATAAATAAAGACTGCCTGAAGATTTGAGAGTAAAACATTCTCACTGGTTAGTCTTAGAGACCAGATTATGATAACGCACACCTTTAATCCCAGTAGCCACACTAGTTGCCATAGAAACTGGGCAGTTCATGCCTTTAATGATGGTGTTGCATGCCTTTAATCCCAGCCCTAGAAAGGAATATAAAATGGGGGAAGACAACTCTCAGACACAGTCTCCTTCTGAGATTCCAGGAGGCAGAATCGCCATTTCAGACTGATTTCGAGGTAAGAGCCAGTGGCTGGCTGTTTTACTTTTCAGATCTTCTGGTTGAACCCCAATTTCTGACCCTGAGTTTTCATTTAATCATGCTTCAACCTACTCCACACTCAAACAGAGCCACACCTCCCATTAGTGCCACCCTTTTGGATGGCAATTTTCTTTCAAACCACCACAATTGACATTTTAAATTCTGTGTTCTGGGGTTCATCTGTGTAACTCTCATTAAAGAACAGTTCTATAGGACTCAAAGGTTTAATAGGAGAAATGCTGTTTGAGCCAATCGTATTGTTTTTGCTTTTGTGATTTGACTTAGGCAAATGAACTTCTTTCTTTAGGTGTGTGTCTGATGTGATAATTTGGCCATCCTTAGATTAGGCCTGTGCAAGAGATGTACAATCTACATAACAACTAGGTAAAGATAATAGATGAGCTGTTTAATTGGACCAAGGAAATGTGGCTCCCAAATCATGACTCTATAGCTAGGCCAGGCAAAGTGGTCTCATGAGTAGAGGGTTCGCAGCTGCAAGTCTGGAGTTAGGCTGGTGGGTTTGCAGATGACAGAGGTTTAAGGAAGGGGAGAAAGCAAATCAGTAACTTACTCTGGAAAGGTGGCTGATGTACACAGTGTGTTCATGGACTGTGCGTCTGGAAAAGACCTATATTATTGCTAGCCTGATTAGTTTCATGCACTGTCTTGGCAATCTTCACATTGCTCTGAGATTTGGGATGTCTCTGCCTTCTTCATACTGCTCTGCCCGCATCTGCTCTGGATCCTTTCCACAAGTTAATATGATCTTTATAAACTTAATTTACTCTTATCTGGTTTGGCAAAACAACTTCTGCGGTTGCTATAATTAAAGAATGATAGCTCTGTAAAATATTTGGGGGCCACTTTATGGCATCGAAGCAGATGAGCTATTATTCCCAATCTACAGGTTCTTAATTGGTACAAAGTAGTGAGTTATACTTGAAATTCCTGACAGCAAATGCAGAGAGCTATCTAATTTTGAAAGCTAACTATGTGTCATTTAGGTGCCTTGCTTACAAAAAGCTTCGGAATCTTCAGTCTGGCATTAAGTTGCTTATTTATCTGTTTTTAGTTTTGGCTAGAGTATACTGAGGCAACTTTATCTGTATTTGTATCTATAGATCTAAATACACATTGAATATTTGCACAGCAACTGAGAACTATTGACTTTGCCCTTCCATGAAACCATGGATAAGTAGGTTTTATATTTACTTGGATAAAAATAGTACCTTACCGACTGAAAAAAATAACGCATTAATTTGTGGATGGGCAATTTACGAAAGGAATGACTGCACTTGGTCATAGAATGCAGACCTATGTGGTTACAACTGCTAAGTGAAAACTGTAAAGCTATCCAATGCATAGTTGCCTAAAGTACAAAGGCAAGAGTAGACTTAAAAAAGAAACCGATAGGATGCAACAATGCTAACTAAATATGATGAAAATCTACTGATACATCTTCAGCCAAAGGTTCACTGATGGCATAAGGGACATGAAAAACATAAGAAGGGACACAGGAGCCCAAACATCCTGCTCTAAAAATGGTGTTTGGATATGTGCTAGGATCAGACTGTTGACAGCCCTAGTTGTCATCACAGAGCCTTCATCCAGTGCCTGATGGAAGCAGATGCAGAGATCCACAGCCAAGCACTGGACCAAGCTCTGGGAGTCCAGTTGAGGAGAGGGTGGAAGGATTGTACAAGCAAGGGGGTCCGAGACGATCATGGAGAAATCCACAGACAGTTGACCTGAGTTTGTGGGAGCTCACAGATTCTGGACGGACAGCTAGATAGCTGCCACGGGGCCCACCTAGTCTCTCTGTATTTGGATGACAACCGTGTAGCTTGGTCTTTTGTAGGGCCCCTAGCAGTGAGACCAGGAACTGTTCCTGACACATAAGCTGGCTCTTTGGAACCTATTTCCTATGGTGGGATGTCTTGTGTAGGCTTGATGCAAGGGGAAGGAGCTTGGTCATGACTCAGCTTGATGTGCCACGCTTTGTTGATTCCCACAGAAGGCTTTACCCCATCTAAGAAGAGACAGAGGAGGACTGGATGGTGTGTGGGGTGTGGGTGTAGGGGGAAGTGGAGGAGGGAGCAGAAGGAGAGGAGAGGAGGGAGTGGATACAGTGGTTGGTATGTAAAATAAACTTTAGAAAGAGGGCATGGTGCCCTGCCCTGTTGGAAGTCCAAGGCCCACCCCCATCCCTCCTGGCCTAGGAAGGAGTGCATTCAAAAAGACTCGGTTCTCAAAAAGTTAATACATGCAGAAGAGATAGGTCCTGGTGTCATTGTTTGTGGGTTCTCCATCTGCCAACTTTCGCCGCCACATTCAGAGAGTCTGGTTTGATC
>PVIU01032133.1:0-13923 GCA_004026605.1 Ondatra zibethicus
CTGATAGAAGAAAAAGTGGGAAGTAGCCTGCAGCACGTGGGCACTGGTGACCAGTTCTTATGTAAAACCCCAAGGGCACAGACAATAAGAGCAACAATGAATAAATGGGACCTCCTGAAACTGAGAAGCTTCTGTAAAGCAAAAGACACAGTCATTAAGACAAAAAGGCAACCTACTGAATGGGAGAAGATCTTCAATGTATAGGTTTTATAAAAGAAGAAGAAATAAGGCTGAGCAGAGTCAGAAGCCCTTTTAGTAATTTTGGCCTCTGGCTATTAAAAAGCTGAAGCAATTTTTGACAAAGGACAAGAATCAAGATGTATTTTCCTCAGTGGCCTGACCTGTTTCAGTAGGATTACACTGTTCATATCTTGGAAAACCATCTTGTCAAGGCAGCAGGCAATGGCTAGTACAATCATTCAAAAGACTGACTGGTCAACTAGGCCCCACCTTTCTAAGATTCCCAACAAAAACCTACCCAAATGGCATCAGCAACTAAGAAATAAGCTGTCAGACAGGAACCTGTGTTGAACATTTTAGATTCAGTCTGTTGGGCAAACTGAGAATCGTCGAAAGTCCTTTGACTACCCTCCAGAACTGGGTTCCTTGGAGCTCTCCCACTCCGCCTTCAATGTCTCATTTGCAACAGTCCCACCATTACTAATGGCTAATGTGATGCATATCTACCTTTGCCATTTTTTCCTATGCAAATGTTCCACACCCAACATAAAGTCCACCATCATGGCCTAGCCTGTCATTGTCTATATCCCTACTTAGAGGCAAACATTTTGTATTTTGTATTCCTTCTACCCCAATAAAACTCTGGTGTGAAATTTGTTTTGTGGTTTGATTTTTCTGGTATTTTTGACCCCCAATTTTCAAGGTACTCTTTCACTGCAAAAGCATTTCACACTCTATAATAGAATTTTTCGTAGAACTATAGTATACGCACCTGTGAAAACATAAGGAGCAATATGCAAACGCATGTGTATTCCTAACCTAAATTTCTTGTTAGGCATTTATCTATCTGCAAACACAAGACTAGAAGCCAGTTTGCACTCATAATCATTTTATACCAATTCTATATTTTGACAAATATTTCACTTTTTAGTACCTGTGGAAAAGGATCAAGAGAAAGGAAGATCATGTTAGTAAATGTATCTCAGAAGCAGGTGAGATCATGGAAAAAGATATTTCTTTTTCTCTGAATTATTTTGCCTACCTATTCATTTGACCTATAAAGTTTAGGCAGGTTTGTGACTGGGTGTAGTAGGAGGTAAAGAGTGCTAGCGAAGCCATCGTTGCCAACTTTGAAATTGTTTACTGTTGAGGAGTTGACCTCACGATACTGGAATCCTATTGTTGCTTTTCATTGGTGTCTCTCTATTAAGTATGAATATTTATTTTAATGTTATTATTGTTTTGTTAAAGAGGTACTAGAGTGATTGGCCTCTCATGAACTGATATCTGAAATTTTTCTAATCTTGAGAGGAAAAATTTTTAATCATTTTTAATTTTAGCCACCTTTCTTTCACATGCTGTATTTGAAGGTCACGGAATTTTCAGGGCTTGTACTAATTGCCTGCTTTGCCCAGCTAAAGAAGTAATTTTTCTAAAAAGATGCTTTGATTTGAAAAACAGTTACCTATTGAACCCGCAGGTCTAAACCTTACCAGCTACTTGATCCCTCACAAAATGGGGAAGCACTTTGGAAGGTTAGGTTAATAGGAAATTAATTAAAAGAGTGATTACTATGTGCTTTCATTTATATCCAATCAACATAGAACCTTTTCAGGCAAATGTCTGTTCAAAATAATGCCCATTGCTTTAATATGACATGGCTTTTATTTCATTTATATTTCAGTTTTAGTTCTCAATCTTGTGTATGCTTCAGCATCACTTCAGGAGATGCTTAGTCATTGCAGCATTTGAATCCCACACCCCAGTATCCCTCATTCACTTAATTTTTTAATGGACTCGAGTATCGAGTATTTTAAAATGCTCAGTGCTTGGGTTTCCATACCATGTCAGCTGTGTGTTTCTTGGTCGGTTCCTGTGGTCCGGAAGTGTACCCACAGATCCCACCAGTGACAGAGAGAGGCAGGTCGATGTGCGACTCCCTGAAGTAGATGCAGAGGTTTTGAGGATTGAGTCTTTCTGTTTCATCGGTGAAAGAGCTGTGGTTGTGAATGAGAAACTTTGATGTGTGAGAAGAGCGAGTGAGAGGGTGAAAGGGCTAGGAGAACTGTGCCGATCAGAGTCCCTCTGGATGATGCCTGCTATTTCCCTGACACAACAACATGCTCTACTGCAGTGGACCTCAGCCTTCCTAATGCTGCCCCCCTTTAATACTGCCCCTCTTGTGGTGACCACCAACTATATGATTATTTTTGTTGCTACTTCATAGCTGCAATTTTTCTACTGCTGTGAACTGTAATACAAAAACCTGTATTTTCTGATAGTCTTAAGCAACCCCAGTGAAAGGGTTGTTCGACTACCTCCATCTTGACCCCAGTGGTTGAGAACTGCTACATTCTTCCCAGACTTGCAAATAGTCCTTTACCGTATTTGCATTCTGAACATCAAGATTGTCAGAGACATTGTATTAATCACATTTTATGGAAAGAATAACTGAAGTAAAACAGAATTCATGGGGGTGGACTGCAGAGCAAGACGGCCTGGCTTTCCTGTCAAGCTATGAGCTTCCTCTGATATTTTCCTCTTCTTTCACTGCCATGGGCAATGTACATAAATTACATTTAATGTGGCATCTCACTCCAAAGCACAGTTTCAGGTTTCTAGTAACAAAGAGATATTGACTTTGCATCCTGGCAACTCTCAAATATCGTTTAATGGATTTGTATCATACCTTTCCTCCTTTTCCCACACTGCCCTAGTATAATGAAAAAAACCCAGGGCTTCATGCCTGCTGGATAAATCCTCCACCACTGAGCAACATCACCAACCCTTCACTTTTGACATTTAATATTTATTTATTGTCTGTATGGGTATTTTCAACATAGTACATCATAGTTATCTGGGTACTGATGCCAGAGACTTGATCCTAGGACATTCTAGTCAGTGACTTTCAAATCTGATGGAGCCACTTTTAAAAGAACTCCAGGTTCCTCAATACTTCTTCCATTGTACGGAAGAGTGTGTGTCCTCTCTCTAGGAATGTGGAAGAACTTTGGCTTACTGCATCCATGTTCTCTTTTTTCTTGCACTTGCACTGTCCACCATTGCCACCCGAGACTCATTTTAACTTCCTGGAGCTCACAGGCTGCAAAGAAGTTTGGCACACATGCAGAAATAGGCTGTCACTTCGGCACACATGCAGAGATAGCTGTCACAGCCTATTCCCATCTGAGACACTGGTAGGGTGAGGATTCTAAAACATAAAAGGATCCATTTAAATGTTCTTATCTTTGAACATGGCTATCAAATTATAATTTTTCCAAATTTTCCACAAATCTATGATCATTCATGCTTAAAAGTACAAGTGTCTAAAACTACATGTCAAGTTTTTCTTAACTCAGTAGAGGGCACTTTTGAATAAAAAATGATAGAGGATTTTTTTTACAACACTGTTAAATCTCAATGAAATAAGCACATAAGTTTTGAGACTTCAGAGAAATTAATGTTTTTTAATTGTTTTAATTTTGTATGGGTTTGGATTTTTGGTGTATGGGTTTTGAAGGATAACCCATCAAAATGTATATTCATATAAAAAACTCTGGAACCCATGTGCATTACCTTATTTAGATAACCTTTTCATTTCTGTGATAATTAAAATATTTATATAATATTTAAAAATATTTCAATTTTATCTGTGAATTCTGTATTTCCTCTTTTATACTTCACTACATTTTTTTGCCAGATGCAATGTCTTAATTACAACTGAGATTTATTTTAGTAAGCTAACATTTCTTTAAAATGAAATGTTAGAGAGAACTCAAGAAATCAAATTTTTACATGAGATAGTTTGGGGCCAGTCTCTCAAAAATGATTATATAGACCACAGATTTTAAATTTGTTTTCTATGTTCATGATTGTTTAGAACATTAATTCTCAAACCCGTTGGGATTCAAACCACCTTTTCACAAACCATCAGAAAACACAGATATATACATTATGATTCACAACATTAGCAAAATTACAGTTATGAAGCAGTAGTGAAAGTAATTTTATGGTTGAGGGTAACAACAACATGAGGAACTGCATTAAAGGGTCACAGCATTAGGAATGCTGAGAGCCCACGCTTCAAAAGATTTTATAAATTTTCTCTTCCTTCTGATACTTATATAGTATCAAAGAAAAATAATTCTTAATAGTTCTGTGCAACAAAATATTAGATTTGTGTCTGTTCAAACTTTGACCTTCATACTTGTAAAGTATATAATATGTTGGACAAGTTCTCTAATCTCATTGTGCTTTGACTTTTATGTTTTTCAAGCAAAATAGATGATCTTATCCCAGGAGGGTGTTCTGAGAAGTGATGAGTTAGCAATCTTGTCTTTTTTGTATATGAGTCTAGCCTTTAATTGCTGATCCATGTTTCTAGCCCTAATAATCAGGAATTAATCTGCAGGCTCTTGATGATTTGATTTTCCTTCGGTGCATAGAGCAAAATCAAATCCTTAAGATACAATCATATTTTGCTAGCAGTGAGTTTCTATAACAATATGTTATTGTAAATTGTGGTCCTATACTGTAAAGATCAAACACACACAAAAATTTAAGTTTATAAAACAATCTCTGGTAGTCAGCAGGAATGTTAGAAACAGCACAGAAAATGGAATTGATAGCCTATTCTACTCCTAATAGATTACAAAATTCTAAGTTGTCTGAGAAAAATTTAAATCTTCCAGTTTCCACAAAATATGTATATGGTTTATGTATCATTAATAGAATAAAAATTCTTAATAAAGGCTTATATGACATGAAAATAACAATTATTCTAGGCACTAAACTTTCCATAGCTACATAAAAATGCTGTTTCCTGCAGAATAAGTGTGTTATACTTAATTAGCCAAGCTTTGAAACCACAAGCTTGCTGGATACATCTGTTCTTAGAACTTGCCTCACTTAGACTTCAACTTTTATCATCTGAACAATTGGGAAAAAATACATAGACTTTTAAAATTAAAGGAGGTAATACTTATGAAAACACTGGTTATATTAAAGTGTTTTGATTGAGCACCAGATGACTCCTGGATTGTAGACAACAAAGTTCTAGTAAAAGTTCTAGCTGTACAATAAAGGAAATCTATCAGAAGTTGAGTTTCAGAAACACAGTTCACTTGAAGCTGCTAATCTGGAGTTTTCACATGTTTCCAAAGTCTTCCTCACAGTCCTACAGGAGCTGACATTCCACCAAGAACTAGATGTGCCTAGAATTTGCATCTTTAGGAGCAAAACTCTTCCTGTGCCTGACAATACCTGATATACAAATTCTGCACATTTCTTCCTCTCGGGCAAGGTAGGTACATAAAGAAGGTCAACCAGGTGTCCCAGAACTCGAAGACTGTGGTATGATTAAATATCATTTTCTCATTTTTGTCTGTTCCCTACTGTTGTTCTTGTTATTCATTTTTGACAACTATGATGTCACTCATTTCCTCTTTTCTGCAGCTGCCTTTCAGGCATCCCGAACTAAGATAATAGATGTGGACGCTATGGGAAAATCTGTAGTTTTGCACATTAAAGATTCTGAAAGCTTTGAATGGTTAATGCTGTGAACTTTCATAGTATTTGTTTTTCCACCATACCATTTTTCAAGGTAGAGGTTAGTGTTATGTCAGTGGTTCCAGTGATTTTTATCAATATAAACATTTTAAAGATAAAAGTCTTATATGTATTAGCAAGTTACAATATGGGTTATATTAAATGAACATACACAAAACATTTTATGTATATTGTTGATGGTGATGTAATGAAATGGAATTTAATGACTTGAATATTTAAATTAATGCTTAAACTTGAAATTTGGTGGATTTGAGCTGTAATTGTACTTTATATTAGCTTTACCATCAAATTTAATTCTACAATTTATTTCTTCAGTGTTAAAATTATATAACTTACTGCAGTACTAACAAGGATTAAGTGATTTACTCTGTAAATTCATAACTATTATTAAAAAGATGTAGTAGAAAAGTTAGCACAAAGTGAGGTCAATGTTAGCATATGAAAACTACTTATACATGGTCACTGCTAAGATTCCCACGAAAGGGTAATTTATGCTTTAGTGCATAAGAGTCCATAAGTCTCTATTTTTTTCCATCAGAACATTCAAAGGTTTGCTTCTAGTGTACTGCTGCAGATTCAGGTGGGCAGGGGCATTAAAAATAAGAAAAGGGCTTTGCTCAGAGGCTTCAGGAGATAATCTGTCATGTATTTATAGTAGCCTCCTCATTTTGCTAATGAGGATCAAACATATCATGTCTAATTCCCATCAGTTTTTAATCTTATACTTCAAACTTAACTCTTAGAGTTTGATTGACATGAGATGGTTTGCTGAAACATCCTACACTGCTTTCTACTCATGTAAAATAGCATTGTGTGTTACATATTAGGTTGAAGTCAGCTCAGCAGAGGATATCATTCTTCTAAGGGAAGAAAGGCAAAAATGTTCCAAAATTACAATTTCCTTTAAAATTTCCCTGGTGTCTAGTTTGGATACATGGTATTCTACATTTCCAGTTTCAGTTTTCATAATTTAAAATAATTTGATAAAATATTTTCTAAACTACAATAAGTTCTCATATGTACCATTTTAGCAAGGGAGTCACAAGGATGTGTATTCAGTTTTTTAAAGGGCCAGAGTACAAAGGTATAAGTATATCTGAGTTCAGTAAGTTTACTTATAGATGAGAAAACTGAGGCCAATGAAGTAGATGTGCATTGGTTCTTGAACTCTGAAGCAAAATTTAAGTTTTTATTCATATTAAGTTATCCATCATCTTTTCTTTTTTTCTCCCTTCTATAGCAATATTTAAAAAATTACTTGCTGGCGTCCTTTGGCCTATGCAACCTGTAATAAGTTGAAAGATATTTTAGGAGTCTTTCTATTTCTAAGTATTTTGATTCAAATGGCAAATATTTGATTTTTTGGTAAGCCTAGAGATTAGTGGCAGTACACACACACACACACACACACACACACACACACACACTTAGAAAAATTAAAAGTGATTTGGCCTTAAGCAATTGCATCTTTACCTAGTTACCTAGTTTATATGCCAATGTTTATTCTAAGAGAATCTTAATACACATGTTCCTAATATTCATTCAGTAACTTAGCTGCATGCTCTTGGTAAGAGACCTTTTATGTCTAAGTGACTTACCAGAATATTTATGGCCTCTCTGGACACTTTTTCTTTCTCAAGTAATCAAAATGTGCTGCACAGATAATGTTTCTCACTGCAAGAAGTAGTTCCTTAATCTGTGGAAAGTAGTCTTTGTGAATCCCAACTATGATCAGAGACCCATTAATTTTCTTAATGCCAAAACTTTAAGAAGAAAATGCTTTTTTTTTTTCTGGCTTAAGTTAGTCCTATACTGCCCACATTACACTATCCACATTTATTACGTGTTCTCATCCACATGTATTGGGGTAAATCAATTTGTGGCTTATTCATAAAAATAGTTTGCTTCATGCTCAATATCATATCATTTCATTTTTTATTAAAAAAGCAAAGGTTATATCATTAATAATTTCCTGCCTCATGGATTATTTTTGGTTAGGATAGAAAGCAGAATCCTAAACTTATGAAAACATTGTCTAGTGGCCCAAACATCATAATTGTTGTGTTTCTCAGAAAATCAGAAATTAGTAGAGTATTATTTTACCAGACATAGAATATGGGGAAGTACGTCTTCTAGCTAAGATGGGTCTTTTTGGAACAGGGCTCATATCTCATTCCTGGTAAATCCTATAAAGAAGATAAAACATTAGTAACGATGGCCCAGAGAGCTGCATAAGTACATCAAGTACAGTTTTGTACATTTCATTTAAGGTATAAAGGTAGGGAAGCTCTTACATAATCCATGCAGACTAGCTCCCTGTTCATCTCAGTAGTGACCAGTATGAGACTCCATAGCACTCTGCTGATACCACTGGAGATAGTGGCATATTTCTTTTTGGTATGGTCAATAATTTACTAACACTTATTTTCCTTCAGTACCTTAGGATGAATTTGTCACCAAAGTGAAAGTTACTGTTGTACACCTATTTCCTCTTAACTGATTAATTTCTGGAACATTGACACGTAGGAAGTTAGTGAAACTTAGAAGGCCAGGGACGCTCA
Organism: Ondatra zibethicus; assembly: GCA_004026605.1. NCBI lineage: Eukaryota > Metazoa > Chordata > Mammalia > Rodentia > Cricetidae > Ondatra > Ondatra zibethicus. Next base: position 8,310 of record PVIU01032133.1, read on the forward strand.
TGAAACTTAACACATTTACAAATCCTCTCCCTAGGTTATATAAAGAGTAAAACATTTCTGGAAGAGAAAATTCTTTCCTGTGAAGTTTCCTGCAAGTTATGCAGAGAGTTTAAGGGATGCAGCTTAAATGTCTCTTTTCTGCCAGACTGGACTTTTCAAAGAAGATGTCTTTGAATTACCCACACTTCTGTAAGGAACCACAACTCACTCATTATTTCCACAAGCCAAATTTGTATAGGACCATGTCTTCAGTCTGTTGTAAGTAGCCTTTGTGAGATGAAGTTTATTCACATCTTCTCAGTAAAGGTCACAAAAGGTAACAAATCAAAAATATGTGTAGCAGTTCCATAATGTTAATATTTATTCCTCTAATAGTTACTTTAAATTAAATATACATAATTTATTTTTAAGTTTATAGTTATATCAATTTTCCTTTCTCTTGCTTTCTTTCCAACCCTCCTGTATTCCATTCCTTTCTTTCTTTAAAATTCATGGCCTCTTTTCTCAATAATTATTAAATGAATATGTATATACATATATATATTTCTAAATATAATCTAATCTGTTATAATGATAATTGTACAATGATAATTGTAGGTATGATTTCAGGGTACGATATCTTCAGTTGATCTTGTGTATGGAGCAGTAGTGTTATGTTCTAGAGAAGTGGTAAGACTAGTGATATAAAAGAAGCTGCTAACTATTCCTTTACATTACAGCAATCCTCACTAACATGTCTAGAGGGACAACACATTCTGGGTATTTTGTTTGTTTTTCGAGACAGGGTTTCTCTACCCAACAGTACTGGCTGTCCTGGAACTCACTTTGTAGAGCAGGTTGGTCTCGAACTCACAGAGATCCATGGGCCTGCACCTCCCAAGTGCTGAGATTAAAGGTATGAGCCACCACCACCTGACTTGGAACAAAAAAAATCTATACAATATAATAAACACCTTAAATGGATTTTCCTATTAATTTTTGTAATGATTCTACATGGCAGAAACTTCGGTTATCCCATGTAATAGTAAAAGAAGCTGAGATTTAGAAGGAGGATGGTTTGCAAATCTATACATCTAGGAAATATTTAAGCCTGAAACTAAAATATATTTTCCTTTTACTCTTGATTTTATATTTGCTACTCATATGATGTTTTTATGTGTAACTTAATTATAATAAAGATGTTAAATTATATTATTATAGCACATATGTTATATACATTTACAATATAACATAACATATAATAAGCTGTAAGATTGTTCATAAAATTGAATATGCTGCTTAAAAATGACCTAGCAACTTTAAAAAAGAGATGCAGAATGACTGAGTGATAAAGAATGCAGTCATGAAGAAGGAGGCTTTAAATAAATTTAGAAAAGAAAATATTTAGTATAACTTAAACATCATTTAACTTAACCCCTTTTCTGGAGAGTAAAAAAGTTATAATGGACCAAGTTCATTCAAGAAGAGAAAAGACAGACATCATTGAACATAGAGAATTGGGTCTGCTTATGGTGAAATCATACACTAATTATTTTTTCTGTTAATTTGACATAGTCTTGAGTCATCTGGGAAGATGAAACCTAAATCGAAACAATGTCTACATCAGGTTGGCCTGTAGGCAAGCCTGTGTCTAACTTCTTGATTAACAATTGATATGAGTGTGCCTAGAAAAACTATTGTTCAGAGTAAAAGGAGATATAAAAATCCATGACAAAGTCTATGAATAATCCAGGAGCTAATACTTAAAACTGAGAGAAGAACAAACATATCCAAGAAAGAAAAGGAGTAAATAATTATTACCAGAACAGTTAATCTAAAATTATCTAAGAAAAAGTCATGAGTTTAGCATAAATAAAGGAATTCATATATATCAATACTATCTCTAAATTCTAGTAGTCTCACATCAGCATAAAAGCCATTTTCATCATTCCTTTTTAAAAAAAAGACAGAATGAAAGCAAATGAGAAAGAACAAGACAGGGCAAAATGATATAGTAGGTTAGGACACTTAATACAAAGGTTGACAACTTGAGTTTGTTCCAGAACTAATGTGATAGAAGGAGACATCTGGAAGCTGTTTTCTGACATCTACACTCATACTGTGTCATTCACAGACAAACATACACACACACACACACACACACATATACACATACACACACACACACAACCAAATAAATATTTTTAAAAAATATTTTAAAATTTTTAATATTTTAAAGTTTTTAGAAAAGATGGAGACCAGCACATTGGATTAGTAAATAGTATTCATCTTTTTGCTGCCTCTAAGAAACACATTTCAAAAAAGAATAGTAACAGTTTTGGGTAAACAGAAGCATAAACATACTCCAAACAAAGAAGAAGGAAATAATCACATATAAGTGCTCAAATATCTGACAAAATAAAGTGTAAAACAAAACTAGTCAGAATAGATAAAGATCACATGCTTTGAGAAAAAAATTATCAAGAACCTATTAGAGCCAGGACTGCACACCCTGAACTCCATATTCGCCTACTCTTTCAGAAGACTTCAGCTTTATCAGAGATCAGGCATGATCAGGGACTCCAGGTAAGACACTGCTCACCACTGCTAACACCCCTTAATTCTACCCCTAAACCTCAGACTGCACCTGTCACTTGAGCTCAATACTAGAATTCCAGCCCCAGCAGCCTTACCAGAGGCCAGATTGGTCCTAACAACACCATGTAAGATAGCATCCACCGTCCACTAAATCCTTTTAAGCCTGAACAGCAACTGAAGACTACACCTCTCCCACCAGCTCCATACTAGGAATCACAGCCACAGCAGTTTTACCACAGGCCAGGCTGATCCTAGGGACACCACACAAGATACCACACACTGCCCGCTTAACCCCTATAAGCCTTCCCAATGAGTGACCCTTAACTGCACCTCCTCCCTTGGGATCCATATTACTACCAACATCCATGGCAGCTTTACCTGAGGCCGTGCTTGTAATAGGACTACAGGTAAATTAGGACCAACCACCCACTAAGCTGCTTTAAGCAAGCCTAGAATCCACAGACTGCTCTCCCTCCATTGGGCTCCGTATCCTGGTCTACAACTTCAGAAGAAGACTTCATCTTACTGAAAATCAGGCCCCAGAAACCTCAGAAGAGATATTGTACCAGGACCTGTTGATGTGCTACTCACCAGAATCTTTGGCCATTTAGTCCAGAAGACCAGAGAGGAAAGAGAAAACACAGAACAAAACATTTATCCAACAACAATGAAAAAGGAGGAAACAAGACCTAGAACTGTTAGCATTCAAAATCCAGATGCATAAATGCCAGTGTAAGAGCACAATCAGTAACAGAAAAGTCAATACGGCATCCTCAGAACCCAATGACCCAATGACAGCAAGACCTGAACAATGGAACACAGCAAAAGCACAAGAAAAGGCATTAAAAGTTATTTTATGAAAGTGATAATGGTCGTTAAAGAGGAAACGAAAAAAAAAACTTAAATAAATTGAGGAAAAGAAGAAGAAAAATTGGGTGAAATCATTAAAGCCCTAAAATACTTCCAATAAAGTCAAGAAAAAAAAAACAGTTGAAGCAAACTGTTCAAAATCAGAAAATGGAAATAGAAGAGATAAATAAAATGCAAACAGAGGGAATGCTGGGAAATGGAAAATCAGAGTAAGCATATAGGAACTACATATGCAGGCATCACCAAAGGAATACAATAGATGGAAGGAGGAAGTTCAGGCATTGAAAACACAGTAGTAGATAAAGGTTCTTTAGTCATGGTCAAAGAAAGTGTGAAATCTTAAAAATTCCTCACACAAAACATCCAGGAAATCAGGTACACTATGAAAGGATGAAATGAAAGAATAATTGACATAGAAGTTAGAGAAACTCAGCTCAAAACCACAGAGAATACATTAAACAAAATAATAGAAGAAAATATTCCCAACCTAAAGAAGAACATGCCTATAAAGGTACAAGAATCTTACTGAACACAAAATAGATTAGATAAAAAAGAACAAAGAAAGAATACTAAAAGTAGCAAGAGAAAACGGCTAAGTAGTATTTCCACAGCTCAGGATATCCGCTTCCAGAGCTGCACCCAAAGTTTGAGAAAGAATACCTTCAAAGCAGCAAGGACTTTAGGAAAACTTCCTATCTACCTAAAGAAAAGAGACACTCACAACCCGAGGGTCATGTTCTTTTTATTTCCAGCTTTTGTTCTATAGTTCCAATTATCTCTACTTTCTTTCTTCAACATTTTTTATATACGCATTCAACAAAAATCTTTTTTTCATATTCTTTTATTTTTTCCATTCAAAAGAAATTTACATTTCCTCCCCTTCTCCCAGTCCCCTCCCGCTCCCCCCCTCCCTCCCGCTGCTTCCTTAAAAGAGGGCATGGTGCCCTGCCCTGTGGGAAGTCCAAGGCCCTCCCCCCTCCATCGCAGCCTAGGAAGGTGTGCATCCAAACAGACTAGGTTCCCAAAAAGATAATACATGCAGAAGAGATAGGTCCTAGTGTCATTGTTGATGGCTTCTCAGTCTGCCCCAATTGGCAGCCACATTTAGAGAGTCCAGTTTGATCATATGCTCGTTCAGTCTGGGTCCAGCTGGATTTGGTGAGCTCCCATTAGATCAGGCACACTGCCTCAGTGGGTGGTCCAGCCCCTCACAGTCCTAACTTCCTTGCTCATCTTCTCCCACCTTCTGCTCTTCGACTGGACCTTGGGAGCTCAATCCATTGCTCTGATGTGAATGTGGGTCTCTGTCTCTATCTCCATCCATCGGATGAAATTTCAATGGTGGTGATCAAGATATTCATCAGTGTGACTATGGGACAACGGTAGTTCCAGCACCCTCTCCTCTGCTGCCCAAGGACCTAGCTGGGGACATCCCAGTGGACATCTGGGTTCTCCTCTAGAGCCAAGTATCTTGCCAGTCCTAAAATGACTTCCTCAATGTAGATATCTTATTCCCTTCTCCAATATCCACCTTTCCTCCATCACCCTTCCACTCCCCCAAGCTGTCCCCAGTCCTTCCCTTCTCCCTTCTCCTTCCCCCTCTCCCCTTCCCCCACCCTACTCCCCTACTCCCACCTCTATCACCTACCCCCGTATTCCCAACTTTTGACTTGCAATCTTGTTTGTTTCCAATTGCCAAGAGGATGTATATATGTTTTTCTTTGGGTTCACCTTGATATTTGGCTTCACTGGGCTTGTGAGCTATAAGCTTAGTGTCCGTTGTTTTATGGCTAGGGTCCACTAATGAGTGAGAACAGGATAGCATTTTCTATTTCCATCCATTTGCAGGCAAAATTCAAGATGTCATTTTTTTTTACCGCTGAGTAATACTCTAATGTATATATATTCCACACTTTCTTGATCCATTCTTCCATTGAGGGACACCTAGGTTGTTTCCAGGTCCTGGCTATTAAAAATAATGATGCTATGAACATAGTTGCACAAATGATTTTGAAGTATGATTGGGCATCATTTGGGTATATTCCCAAGAGTGGTATTGCTGGATCCTGAGGTAGGTTGATTCCCAATTTCCTGAGAAACCGCCACACTGATTTCCAAAGTGGTTGCACAAGTTTGCATTCCCACCAGCAATGGATGAGTGTTCCCC
>PVIU01032134.1:0-13716 GCA_004026605.1 Ondatra zibethicus
TGACAGAAGACATCTCAGTTGTGTGATTCTGTGAGGGTGATCTGACCACTACGTGATACCCCACTGATTAATCGCCGAGGTTGATTCAGCTGATCTGACTGGCGAGGTGTATGGCTCCTTCCTCCCTCACTGTTCCACGCATGTCCCTCCCAAAGCTGCCAGCTCCACTGAAGAGTACAACCTTCCCCAAACACAGGAGGGCCTGTCTTTCTTTGGTCCAGGGTCCTCTCGTAGTTGGGCTTCCCTGATAGAACCTCCAAATGAGTTCTCAATTAAAGGTGTAAATATGCAATGAAAAGAAGTGGACTCTTTCTCCATATGTTTACGTTCTAGGGCTTAAGGAAACCCCAAAAGTGAAGATCACCCTTCCTAATCGCCCTAATGCAGGAACATGAGAAAGTTACCTAAGCATGTCAAATATCCTAGCAGCCATTCCCAGTTGTTCCGTTGACATCTTCCCTTGCTCTCTTCCCTCCCACTTACATGTTTGGTCATGAAATTGGTCTGCTGGCTTGCTCTTTCAAAGGGACAGGGATCTGCACAGAAGACTACTAGAACAGGAGCCTGCATCCCCAGAGAAGCTAGGGTCTGAGACCGCATCTCTTCTTCCAAGGAAAAAAAACAAGAAAACGGAACCCAAATCGTTCGGCCAGCAGACCTCAGCTGCCGCCAGTCACGTGAGTGTGAGAATAAAAATCTGGTCCAGAAACCCTGCCTGGACCCCTCCAAGGCTCCACGTAGACTTATGGAGGTTGCTTAATAGATAAGAGCACCTCACTAAAGGGGCAACAGGGGCCCAGGTCCAGCCACAGTCTGCTCACCAGGACGTGTACCTTGTCCCGGGCTGCATCTTCTTGTCAAACCCTACAAAACTACGAAGCAGGTAACCAGGGCCCCACTCTGCCAACCTCTTTTAGGAGATGTTGTCAAAGTCTACATGGAAAGGCTAGCATGGCTCTTGCTACCTGCCTGGGGCTTTTCTCAGAGTTAGCACATGATGTAACAGTCAGTGGACACAAAGCCAGGCAGAGTTCCATCAGTTGGCCAACAGGAGCAACACTAACAAACAAGAAAACCGCTTCCTTTGGTTCAAGCTCCGTAGACCATGACACAACATCAGAAAAGAAGGCAGGCCATACAGGGCTTTTCTTACTCTTTCTTCTCTGAAAATTTTCCTGATTATTTTAAAGAAAGGGTGCTCTTTTCCCCACCAGCTCCACACTCTGAAGCTGATCACCTATTTCATCCAGAACTCAAATGTGTTCATTCTAAGCCTCAGTCACCTTGTTCTTTCAGAAGTAATCTCCATTTGATAAGCTTTTTCTCTTTGGAGCCTGTCCCGAAACTTGGAGACCAGGCTGGCCTTGAACTCACAGAGTTTAAGCCTCCCGAGTGCTGGGATTAAAGGCCTGCACCACCACCGCCCAGCTTGATAAACGTTTTTAGTTCCTATGTGTATCACAGTCCTCTTTCTAAATTTCTTCCTTTAGGGAAAGAATTTGGTTGACAATGTGAAGAGGAAGAAAAGAACCAAGACAGACAAGACCAAAGGACCCAAAACAGAGAGAGAAGGAAGGGTCTTGGGGCACGCAGAGGCTGCTGGAGGTAAGGAAGGATGCCTGTGAGGAGCAACTCAGACTTCCAACAGGCAAGGAGGTAATGTCGAGCTTTGCCTGACTACCTGGCCAAGCTGGCTTTGCAGCCTGATTTCATAGAAGTGTCTCGGTGCACATGAGCAGAGAAAACCATGGCTGAGTAGAGACCTGTGATGACTGTGACGGGGGCTGCTAACAACGGCACTCTGGGAATGTTGAAATGAGTACCGCCATGCTGTCTGTGCACCTGCAGCTGAGAGAGGTGGGGTAAGTGGCATCGGAGGAAAAGTAGACCCAGGGTTTGTCCCAGCACACATCATTACAGCTGCCACTATGACCTGATGACTACAGACTGAGATCTGTAATCTGAAAAAAACTGAAATGCAAAATGGACCCAAGTCTGAAACTTCCGGAACATCAACAAGATGCCACAAGTAGATTCTGTACCTGACCTCACAGAAAATACTGTGTAAGGCTCATGAGCACTCTGTTCAGGGTTTACAGTGTATTTGAACTCAGTTTTTTGTTTGTTTGGTTGATTGGTTGGTTTTCAAGACAGGGTTTCTCTGTAACTTTGAAGCCTGTCCTGGAAATATCTCTTATAGACCAGGCTGACCTCGAACTCACAGAGATCCACCTGTCTCTGCCTCCCAAGTGCTGGGATTAAAGGCCTGCGCCACCACTGCCCAGCTTGAACATAGTTTTATTTTGATTCTGAATAAAACCCCTTGTTACTTTAAGAAAAACATCAAACCTTTACCTTCATGCTGAGGGCCAAACGTTTATATGAAGCATTAACAAACTATGGAGTTGGGCTTGGATCCAGTCACCAGGATTTTAAATTATACACATTTAATATATGTGTAAATATTCTAAAACCGCCGGGCGGTGGTGGCGCACACCTTTAATCCCAGCACTCAGGAGGCAGAGGCAGGCTGATCTCTGTGAGTTCGAGGCCAGCCTGGTCTATAAGAGCTAGCTCCGGGACAGGCACCAAAGCTACAGAGACACCCTGTCTCTAAAAACAAAACAAAAAAAATTCTAAGACCAGAAAGGATCCCTAATCTGAAATGCTTCTGTTCCCAAATGTCTCAGGAAAGGGATGCCCAGCTTAGGCAGTGAGAACTCTTAGGAAGGGGAGGATGAGCTAGGGTCTGAGTGTTCTGTGCCTTAGAAGACCTCAGACGCTTCCGAACTTCCTTTAGCCTAAAACTCACACCTCCTCTTTATCATTCCCGAGATCTGAGGACCCCTTTAAACAAATCACATTTTTTTGCAAGGACAACAGTGGGACCCTGGAGACAGATCCGGTTTGGGTTTGCTCTTGCTGCAATTACATTTGTTTAGCCCTCGGCATTCCCAGGAGTAGGGAAAACGATGCCCTTGATCCTCTGAGTATTAAATTGATCCCATTAGAGCTGTGATCTGGGCAGGATCTGTCAGACATGCCGAGATTCTCCTCAGGAGTCCTGCCCCATCGTCATCGGGGTGAGATGGAACCTTTCTTTGGGTTCACTGGGGTTTGAACCTAGGGCCCTATGTACTAAACGCATGCTCTATCACTTAGCTGTGTCCGCAGCCAGAAATGCTACCTTTCCAGCAGTGATACTGCTGCGTGGTTACATCTTTATTGATCTAAATATAACGCAGGGCTGCTCTTCTCAAATCATTATTACAATGCATATTCTATTCACCCAGATTCTGGGCATGAATTCAGGAATATGCACAGCAATCTATCCCATGCTTAATCTTAAAGGTTATTAAAGAGCCAGGTGTGGTGGCACATGCCTTTAATCCCAGCACCCGAGAGGCAAAGGTATAAGGGTCTCTTTGAATTTGAAGACAGTCTGGTCTATATAGTGAGTTCCAAGACAGCCCAAGCTACATAGTGAGGTCCTGTCTCAAAAGACTTACTAAAGGGAATGAGCAGAGGCCACATCTCTCCTACTCAGCAACCTCTGTCCCCTGTTGCTTCCCCCAGGAAAGTCAAAAGATTCAAGAACTGAAAAGAAATCAGAGCTAATTCCGAAAGAAAAGAAGCCACGAATCAAAGTGAAAAGGACACATAAAGAAAGGAACACGAAGACGGCAGAAGAGCTGAGTGAGCCCAACGTCGCTAACTCCAAGGAAGCAGGTGGTACCTCAGAGAAAGGGCTCCTCCGTCCGCACTCTGCCACCGAAGACCCTTGGCTTTCTCCTGAATTTGATGCTCTGGAGAGCCAGGTTTCCATAGACGGAAGATTGTCACCCACACAGGCCACAGGTGTCACTAACAACATGGAATCTGAAAAAGAGAGAAGCCCTGAAGACCCTTCCAAGGTATGAGCAGGTGTCCTTGCTTGGCCAGAGGAAGCTTTCTCAATAGGTTGGACTTCCCGAAACAGCTCTCTTATGTGGCGATTGATTGATTGATTTTTGAGACAGGGTTTCTCTGTGGTGCCCTGGCTGTCCTGGAACTCTCTCTGTAGGCCAGCCTGACCTCAAATTCAACTGAGATCCGCCTGCTGCTGCCTCCTGAGTGCTGGGATTAAAGGTGTGCGCCACTGCGCCTGGCACGCGGTGGTCTTACTTGTTCTTCTTTGGTCGCTTCAGACCCTAGTTAGAAGCCAGACCTGATCTCACTTTGAAGTGAGTGAGGCATTCTGGGATGCCCCAAACTGCCAGGGAATGTATCCCACTCTAAAGAGTAGGAGGTAGATATGGGGGCCATCCGTAAGAGGTACATGTCTCACTGGGACAGAGAAATGTAGAAAGGTAGACACAGAGGCTGTTAGGATCAAGTCACGTCCTCAACTTGGTCTGGCACATCACAAAGGCTATGGTTTACAGCTGGACCAGGTAGCTCATGGCATGTGCCTGCTTTCACGGGGTGCTTTTTATGAGGTGCTATGTACGCTCCAGTGACCTCGATTCTAAGGTGCACGTTTGAACAGAAAATTTGAATGAGACAGGCAGTGGTGGCGCACACCTTTAATCCCAGCACTCAGGAGGCAGGCAGATTTCTGTGAGTTCGAGGTCAGTCTGGTCTACAGAGTGAGTTCCAGGGCAGCCAGGACTACACAGAGAAACCCTGTCTTAAAAAACAAAACCAAAAAAAAAAAAAAAGGAAGGAAGAAAGAAAGAAAGGAAGGAAGGAAGGAAGGAAGAAAAAGAATGAGGAAAATTATTCTTTGGATTTTCTATAATTAGTCAAAAAGAATAGCATCCAGATACCTCCAGATACTCTTTCTCTCTCTCTCTCTTGAGACAGGGTTTCTCTCTGTAACAGCTCTGGGTACCCTGGAATTAGCTTTGACGACCAGGCTGGCCTTGAACTCATGGAGATCCGCCCGCCTCTGTCTCCCAAGTGCTGGGATTAAAGGCACGCACCACTGACGCCCCGCCCAGCCGCTTGTCTATTTAATGGCACAGTCTTTCCCTTGGTGTCCTTAGACCTTCTCAGTTGCCTAGATTGCAGAACTCTGCCTGCACAATGGATGGAGGTTTTAATCTAGGAGCAGAACTTTTTAGATCATCAGAGTTCCTTAGATTTATTGTCAATCCATAGTAGCATGTGGCCTCTGCAGAACCAAGGAGTTTTAGATTCCAGGTAGGACAGAGTTTATCTGTGCTCCCCACCTAAAAACGTAACTGAGTAAGGAGGCAGCATTAGAGAGAAAAAGGAAGATACATTTTATAAGCTGGAAAAAAAAAAAAGCAAACCCTGCACTGAAACAGTGGGTTAACTGAGCCTGACTCCTCTATAGCCAAGACTGCATCTGGTAAAACACCCTCTTTTGTTGTTGTTGTTGTTGTGTTTTTCAAGACAGGGTTTCCCTGTGTAACAATCCTAGCTGTCCTGGAACTCACTCTATAGACAGGGCCTGCCTCTGCCTCCTGAGTGCTGGGAATAAAGGCAGGTGCCATCCCCGTGTTGCTAAAACAGCCTTTTATCAGGACTGTGCCTTCCAGCCCCAGCTTCAAGTTCCAAGTTTCTAAAACTCCAGGAGTCCCACCCTCACCCCCGAGATTTTCATTTGTTGGCACAAATGGAGTCCTGGCATATTTTAAAGCTCCTTGGGCAGTTCTGAAGTGCGGCTAGGGTTGTAAAGGCCAGAACTTCTGACACAGAGGAGGAAGTATGACGGCACCTCTGTTATCTCAGTGAGTACTGGATGTAGCCATAAGGAAGACCATACCAGGACAGCCATGCTCCCCCAATCTCAAAGCAAGTGAAAGACTTGAATGTCGGTCATTCCAGCCCCTCAGCCAGGCAGGCAGAGGCCGTCTATGCCACTGTGGTGGCAGTGTAGAGTCAGCTTTAGGTTTCCATCTCCTATTAGAGAAAACTAATCTGGGCTACAGCTGGGTCTGTCTCTTGCACTGATAACACTCTGATTTCTTAGGCCCTCCTGGATAAGGCTTCTCGGGACAGAATTCGCATAGAGAGGGCAGAGATGAGGCGGCTGGAGGTGGAGCGGAAGAGAAGGGAGCAGGAAGAGTTGACCAGGCTCCATAAGGAGCAGCTGGAGAGAGCAGAGAAGATGAAGGAGGAACTGGAACTGGAGCAGCAGAGGCGCATGGAGGAGATCCGGTGGGCCAGCAGCCCAGAGACACAGGCAGGGCAAACCTTCCCCAGGGGCATAGCTCAGTGCTAAGGCTCATGCCCTGGCCCGAAATCACAGGAACCACCTGGACCAGAGAAAAGATACTGCCTTGACCACGTGGGTTACTCAAAGATGCCCATGGGGAATTTGGGGGAAGGTGTTGAGATTCATTCTTGCATTTATCCAGCTCCTGCTGTTGTCTGCTCTGTACTAGGCTCTTTCACAGGTCTTCACTTGAACTTAATCTCCACAACCCTAAGAGGCAAGAATTTCAAGATCCATACTTTAAGAATAGAAAATAAAGGGGCTGGAGAGATGGCCCAGGGGTTAAGATCACTAGCCGCTCCTCTAGAGGACCCGAGTTCCATTTCCATCATCCACAAGGCAGCTCACCCCTGTCTGCCACTCCAGTTCCCAGGGATATGCATATGCAGACAGGCAAAAATCCCCATGCACATAAAATAAATTTAAAAAAATAGAAAATAAAATGCAGAGAATTTAAGGCGCTTAAATCCTGGGCCACAGCACTGAGCTATATGCCAAAACGTCTGTTTCTTCCTCTAGACCCGTCTCTCACTTCTACCCTTCAACTGTGGCTGTAGAAAACCTGTTCACGAGGGGTGCTTACAAAGCCTATTGCCAGTTGGTTGGGCCTGTATTTTCTGCCATCCCTCTGACATCTGCTGTGTTCTCAGCCTGAGGAAGCAGAGGCTAGAGGAAGAACGGCAGCAGCAGGAGGAAGCGGAGAGGAAGAGGAGGCGCCAGTTGCAGGCGGCCCAGGAGAGAGCCCGGCAGCAGCAAGAGGAGTACCGGAGGAAACTACAAGAACTGCAGAGGAAAAGACAGCAGGAGGAGGTGGAGAGGGCTGGTGAGAAAACTCCTGAGCTTTTTTTTTTTTTTTTTAGCTCCCATCTCTTGGACCAAACATATTTTAAATCCACATGTGTAAGCTAGGTTTTGTCTTTTTTCCAGAATGGTAATTATGTCTGACTATAGAGGAGCTACCTGAACTGCTGTACTTGGCCCCTTCCTCAGGCAGGCAGGGATAGTCACAAATGTCTGGAGAGCCTCAGGCCACACCTTCAGGGGTGAATCAGATCATCTTCCAGCATACTCTTCCAGACAAGGTAGAAAGTTAGTTCAGCAGATGATGCCGTGGTCAATTCCTAGTTCAGCACTCTTTAGATTAGTCAGAGTCTAGGTAGGTCAGCGTGTTTCTCTAGACCCTGGTCTCACGCTCCTGCCCACACAGCTGCACACTACCCCATGAACTCAACCGTTCAGGAAAATCTTCCCTAAGGCTTTTTAATACCCATAGGCACTTTGCCAGAGGACTTGGATTAGTAAACCCATGGAGGCTCTTGAAGATTAGAAAGGCAGACCAGAAATATCAACTGCTCTAGTGATGCTCCCCCACTGAGCCCACCTCTCTATGTTCCGCAGAGGCAGAGAAGCAACAGCAGAGAGAACTGGAAATGCAGTTAGCAGCAGAACAGAAACGCCTGATGGAAATGGCTGAGGAAGAACGGCTGGAGTACCAGCGGCAGAAACAGGAAGCCGAAGAGAAGGCTCGGCAAGAGGCTGAGGAAAAGAGGCAACAGGAAGAAGCAGCGGCAAGGCTGGCTCTGGAGGAAGCCATGAAACTTGCCCAGGAGCAAGACAGGTACTTCTTCTAAGCAAGAGTTGGACAAAAGCTGCTGTCAGGGCTTGTTTCAGAGGCTTGATGACCTGGGGCCAGTTCTCACCTTACACGGCCTTAAATCACAGTTCTCTCATCCCCCAGAGCATGGCTAGAAAGACTAAAACACAAAGAGCATTCTTCGGCTACAGACAGCGCAGGATTCTGTCATGGTTTACAAAACTTGCATTGAAGCTAGACAGGCATTTAAGAGATCATTTCTCTTAATCTGGTTTACAGATAAGCAAATCCCAGGGCTAGTGTGCAGCAGGTTGGTAGAGTATTTGGATTATGCCCTGTATTCAACTCCTCAGTGAAAGAGGAGCAAGATCTCCATCAGGACCAATTAATGAGTTATGGCCAATACCAAGACACATTGTGTAAATTGTAGACTCTAGGAATTCAGAAGTATGATAGTCACAGTCTAAGGATAAGGATGGAGAGATACTGAAAAAGACAATGTTTTTGGTTTTGTGTGGTTTGGTTTTTCGAGACTGGATTTCTCTGTGTAGCCCTAGTTGTCCTGGAACTAGCTCTGTAGACCAGGATGGCCTCAGACTCAGAGATTTGCCTGTCTCTGCCTCCCCACTGCTGGGATTAACAGAGTGCACCACCACGCCCCGACATGTTTGTTGTTGTTTTTTAGGCTAGCTACAAAATGCTATGCAGAAAAACTTTAAAGATGTGACAGAAAGCTTGTCATGTGACATGTTAAATAAATAGAAGCCCAGCATTGCTGGGATGAGGGTGAAAAGTGGCACTTTGGATGAAGCCAGGGAGGTACGCCAAGACCAGACAGAACTAAAGTTCATACGTCAAGAGCATTTCTGATCTTTTACAACCATAAAAATGGAAAGGTGAGGGCTGGCGAGATGGCTCAGAGGTTAAGAGCACTGACTGCTCTTCCAGAGGTCCTGAGTTCAATTCCCAGCAACCACATGGTGGCTCGCAGCCATCTGTAATGAGATCTGGTGCCCTCTTCTGGCCAGCAAGCATACAGACAGACAGAACACTGTATACATAATAAATAAATAAATCTTTAAAAAAAAAAAAAGAAATGGAAAGGTGAGCTAGGTGTGGTGGCACAGGTCTGTAGTTGCAGCACTTGGGAGGAAGCCACAGAAGGAATCTTGGAGACTCCTGGGAGAGTTGCAGCCAGATTCTTTCTCAAAACTGTCAGGATAGACGAGGTACAACCTGGGAAATCATGTTTCCAACACTAAATGTAAACACTCCCCCTGGTTGAGTTGTAATTTTCCACAAATTAAATGGACTTTAGTCCTCTTTAAGAGGTCCAGAAAGAGAAGGCACCAGAACTCTCAAGACTTCATTAACCTTGAGTTGTTCCTTCCCTGGACTTTCTTCAGCGGTCAGGGGCATTACAAAGTAGGTTATTAGAAAAGTCTTAATTCAACTTCAATAGTTTAGACATCATGTATCGTAACAGTAGTAGTAGGACAAAAAGCAAGCTCCTAGAACCCCAACTTTCCACGAAAAATGGACAGTCACTATCCAGGTACTAGAACGATTATGTAAAACCAGTTCAGGTAGCTGAGCAACTAAAGGGGTAATGGGCCATCTCATTCCTCCAAGGGCTAGAACCCAGTACCAACCAACTTGACTTCATCTCCATCTGTGACATCCGCCCCTGTACTTTAACTTCTCTGGACTGTTTCCTCATCTCTAAAGCAAGGGAATCCACTTTAATCCTAGCGCTCAGGGGATTAAACCTGTGAGTTTCCAGGACAGCCTGGTCTAAATAGCAAGTTCCAGGACAGCCAGGGTTACACAGGGAGACCCTCTCTCAAAAAAACAAAACTAAATATAGCAAACAAGCAAAGGAATCCCTTCCAGCAACACAAGTTTAAGAACTGGAAAAATACCACCTTCTCTCTTCCTAATAGAACTCTCATGATGTCCCCAAAGGCCTCATGTAAAGGCACTAAATGAAGAGTATGATCTTCCACTAAAACCCACAACCCAAATCCAAAACTCTACCAACTTATAAGACTGAATGCTGCCGGGCAGTGGTGGCACATGCCTTTAGTCCCAGCACTAGGGAGGCAGAGGCAGGCAGATCTCTGTGAGTTCAAGGCCAGCCTGGTCTACAAGAGCTAGTTCAGGACAGGCTCCAAAAGCTAAAGACAAACCCTGTATCAAAAAAACAAAACAAAAAGATGAATGCTTAATCATTTCTGGAACTGGGGTGGGTTGTCTCCTTAGGCAAAAAGCTGCTTTGAAGAAACAGCTTCATTTTCATCAAGAACTCTTAAAGGAAGCCAGTGGTCTGCAGTGGACACAGAATATTTCCAGACCATGGGTCTACTCATATTTCCAGTTCCTACAAATCTCCAAGCCATAAGGCTAGAAGAAAACAAAAAAGTAAGTTGAGAATTGGTGACAGAAAAAGCTCTGCTTCTATAATAAAACTCCGGCCTGAGCTCAATTAGTTCATTTCATCTGACTTCCCTCAACCCATACCTCCCACTTTTAGAGACAGGGTTTCTCTGTATAGCTTTAGAGCCTGTCCTAGAACTCGCTCTGTAGACCAGGCTGGCCTCGAACTCACAGAGATCCTCCTGCCTCTGCCTCCCGAGTGCTGGGATTAAAGGCGTGCACCACCACCCAGCCCTCCTATCTTCTTTACCCCGGAATCTCTCTTCCCAGCATTCCTGCACACTCCACACACACGAACCCAATTAACTTATCACTTACTTAAATCCTTTTTGGTTTCTAGGACCACATTAAGTTCAAAGGCCTTGGTGCCTAAACCATTCCATAGTTCCAGCTGGAGACACCAACAGTCTTAGGATACTCTATGTATTTGAGTGTGTTCAAGAGTTGACAGTGAATGGACATTTTGTCATGCAATAACTCTGGATTAGTGAAGAGGAGTTAATCATATATTAAACCCCTCTATAAGGCACAACTTCATCTCAGGAATCTAAAACAAATGTCTTCTGAGAAGGCATGTTTGGAATCACCTCATACAGGTTCCCTTGAGCAAAACGAGCTGTTCCGTGAAAATCCTCTCAATCCTAAAAAGCGGCATGTTTAAACAAGGCTGTAGCTGTGGAAGCTAAAACATGCTTCCCTCATGCTACTCACAGTTAAATGTTCACAGCCACAGGTAGTTGCTGGGTGCTACATCAGCAAAGAAATACAACTATTTCATCACGTCAGAAATCCCCATGCTATTTTTGATCCTTGAGAACTAACAAATCTTGAGATTTTATTCCCAACTGTGCCTTTAAAAACCTACACATAAAACTCTAAGACATCATCCTATCAGAAGTCTTAAGTCATTTAGCAATTCTTTTAATGTCTAGTAAACATCCCTTTTAACAACACATCACAGGCGGTGGTGGTCTTTAATCCCAGCACCAGCACATAGGAGGCAGAGGCATCAAGGCCAGCCTGGTCTACAGAGCTGGTTCCAGGACAGCCAAGGGAAAAAAAAAAAAGTCCTGTCTCGCTGGGCAGTTGTGATGCACACCTTTAATCCCCAGCACCTAGGAGACAGAGGCAGGTGGATCTCTGTGAGTTCGAGGCCAGCCTGGCATACAAAGCAAGTTACAGGCCAGCCTGTTACACAGAGAAACCCGGTCTCAATTAGCAAAAAAAAAAAAAAAAAAAAAAAAAAGTATCACAGACTAGTAAAAGAAATTGTTCGAAACAACATAAAAGGATATTAAATCAAGCAGCATCTGCATTTTCCCAACTTAAAAAACAATTAACTCATGTGCATTGGTGTTTTTGTCTGTATAAGGCTGTCAGATCCCCTGGAGTTACAGTTGTGTGGGAACTGAACCCAGGTCCTCTGGAAGAGCAGCCAGTGCTCCTCACCACTATGCCATCTCCCCAGCCCAATTTTCCTATCCACACTTGTCTTAGTTTCCTTACTACAACAAAACTATACACACACACACACACCCCAAAAAGCACCTTTAAGAGTTGTGCAGTTGATCACCCTGCATCAGTAGTCAAGTCAGGGATGAATGCTAGCTCTTGGCTCACTTTATCCTTCTTACTCAATCCTGGACCCCACAGAATGGCAGCACCCCACCCAGGGTAGGGATTCCCACCTCAAACCTTTCTCTGGACACACACCTGAAGTCTTTCCAGAGTTACTTTAAGCCTAGGGAAGCTGACAAGATTTAATCATCACACCGCCTACAGGTAAAGAACTGTTATTTATTCACAAGGTATTGCTTTGTACAGGAATTACACTTCTCCAGCCTAGGAATTTAGCTAATTTTTCCATTCTGTACTGCAGGAACTGAGTAACTCCTTATTTCATGAAAAACAGAAAATGGCAAACACTATGGATAAGATCATAGTAAACTTAAATGTCACTTTTTCTGACGCTTGTCAAACCTGCTTGCAAATCTAGGATACTGCACTGAAGCACCAGATAGAATGGCTACTAAATACTACTTGGGGTCCTTTCAAAATATTATCTACTACATTTTTGTTCCCAAGTATCTATTTTAACAGTACTACTTTATCGGTCAAGAGTATTTTTTAGGGTCAACAGTAAACTGTACTTTAGAAGACCCTCTAAAACCCCCAAAACAAAAATTATTTCTACCATTAAGCTCCACCACTAAATGCTGAGAGCCTTCATTCAGAGCTAGAAAACTAAGATGCTGAACCATATTCATGAATTCTGAAAAGCTCAAATAACCAATCAAATCTGTTACTTGAGCTTGACAAATGATACAAACTCAAGATCTTCTACAATTGAAACTAATTTCCAGTTGCTATTTAAAGAACATAACAATAAATGCCAGGGGAGTCTAAAAGCTCCATTTTGTACAAGTAATTTTAAAGAGAGGGATGTGTACATATATAGAATTCTGTGACTCTGTATTTATTATGTATACAGTGTTCTGCTTGCATGTGTGCCTACAGGCCAGAAGAGGGCACCCGATCTCATAATGGATGGTTGTGAGCCACCCTGTGGGTGCTAAGAATTCAACTCAGAACCTCTGGAAGAGCAGCCAGTGCTCTTAACCACTGAGCCATTTCTCCAGCCCCCAATTCATTGGGATTTTAAAAATACTCTAAAAGGAAAACAAAACAAAACAAAAAAACAGTAATGGTGTATGTGTAACATCCAAGAATAGCACAATCAAAGACACAATAGTGGTGTTTCTATGAAACAGTCCTGCTGTCCTGGAACTATGTCCAGACCCCAGACTGGCCTTGAACTCACAGAGATCCCACCTACCTCTGCCTCCTGAGTGCTGGGATTAAAGGCGTGCACCACCGCCTCACGGTGACAGTGAGTTTTTAAAAAGTTTTAAAAATCAAAAGTAAAGGGCTGGAGAGGTGGCTCAGAGGTTAAGAGCACTGGCTGCTCTTCCAGAGGTCCTGAGTTCAATTCCCAGCAACCACATGGTGGCTCACAGCCATCTGTAATGAGATCTGGTGCCCTCTTCTGGCATGCAAACATACATGGAAGGAATGTTGTATACATAATAAATAAATAAATCTTTAAAAAAAAATCAAAAGTAAATGATTCAGAAAGCACACCCGTACCTCCCATTGCTTCAGTCATTAAGGTCATTACTGTACAGTACTAAATGTACAGTATGGGGCATTTTCATCTTTCTCTCTACAAAACTAAATAAACTAAAATAAAAGGGGCTTTTGTACGGTTTTTACAAATATTGTTTATTTTAATGAAGCTGGTACAGACGATGTCCCTTGAAAACCCATGTCCCAGGCCAAAAAGTACAAACAGAATCAAAAGGAGCAGTGTCTGTTGCGTATACTTCTGCATGAGTAACTTTACTTCTAACGGCTGATGAAAGTTACAGCTTTCCTGGGATCTTCAGACAGCCGCCTTGCT
>PVIU01032135.1:0-13930 GCA_004026605.1 Ondatra zibethicus
GGTTTTCTTTGCCTTATGTTTAAAAACCACCTATGAGTGAGTACATGTGATAATTGTCTTTCTGTGTCTGGGTTACCTCACTCAAAATAATGCTTTCTAGTTCCATCCATTTTCCTGCAAAATTTAGGCTGTCGTTATTTTTTTCTGCTATGTAGTACTCCATTGTGTAAATGTACCACATTTTCCTTATCCATTCTTCAATGGAGGGGCATTTAGGTTGTTTCCGTTTCTGGCTATGACAAATAAAGCTGCTATGAACATAGTTGAGCACATGTCCTTGTGGCACGACTGAGCATCCTTTGGATATATACCCAAAAGTGGTATTACTGGGTCTTGAGGAAGGTTGTTTCCTAATTTTCTGAGAAATCGCCACACTGACATCCAAAGGGGTTGTACCAGCTTGCATTCCCACTCTCTCTTTTTTAAAAAAAATAATTATTTATTTATTATGTATACAATATTCTGTCTGTGTGTATGCCTTCAGGCCAGAAGAGGGCACCAGACCCCATTACAGTTGGTTGTGAGTCACCATGTGGTTGCTGGGAATTGAACTCAGGACCTTTGGAAGATCAGGCAATGCTCTTAACCGCTGAGCCATCTCTCCAGTCCTCTGCCTCCATTCTTAATGATGTCCACATCCACAAAGACAATTGTTACCCTGGCCCCTCTCAGTTCCACGGTCTCTGCCAATGTGCTCAACCTCCACTGACCTCAGCCTTGGTCTCGGCTGGCTCTCTACTGACCCCCTTTTCTTTTCTTTTTTTTTCTTTTCTTTTTGTTTTGTTTTTGAAAGAAGATCTCACTACGTAGCCTTGACTGGCTTGGACTTCTCTCTGTAGACCAGGCTGGCCTGGAAGTCACAGAGATCCACCTGCCTCTGTCTCCAAGGTGTGTGCCACCATGCCCGGATACTGACGCCATTTTCACTCCTCGCACTGTGATGAGAAAATTATTCCAACTATGGGAAAGGGTAAGCAGGCAAGGAATGCAGAAGGGTTTTAAAGAAATGGACGCTGGGGTCAGGCTCTCAGGTCTGACTGCCTGTGCTAACTTGGGCCTCAGTTTCTTCATTTGTAAATAGGGGTGATAAAAAATGCCATTCCCAAAGAGAGGTTTTACGGAATACGTAAATTACTACTACAAGGGAAATGTTTAAAACAACACGTAGTCTATGCTCAGTGAGCATTGGCTGTGACTGTAAAACACAGAACTGAAAACCACCTCCTACTGTGCCTCTGCAACAGCAGAGAACGGTTGAGTAAATGACAGGACAGTTTGGCCATTAAAATGGCTGCTTACGTATTCATGATACACGGCCAAGTGACCAAAGCACAAGACAGGAGAGCGTGTGCAGCGCAACTCCTGTCATGCAGAGGTAAGTGTGCAGAGCAATGTCTGGGAGGACGCCCCCTAAGATGACATCTAGGACCGGTAGAATTGGGGGATTTGTGCATTCTTTATATTTTTATTTATTGCACATTTATTCATTTTTGCAAAGAGTATCCACTTTTATTTTAATCTCAATTGTGTATGTGAGATACTGAGAACTGAACCCAAGGCCTTACCTAATGGTCAAACTCCCTAGAGTCTACTTGTACTGAGGAAAACAAGGCTATGTAAAATCATGAGCTTGGGGACTGGAGAGGTGGCTCAGCAATGACTGCTCTTCCATAGGACCCAGGTTGCATCCCCGGTACCCACAGAGTGGCTGGCAACTCTATATAAGTCTAGTTCCAGGGAATCTGATGCCTCTTCTGGCCCTGCATGCAAATAGTGCACAGACATACAGGCAAAATACCCACACACATAAAATAAAAAGCCAGGTGGTGGCAGCGCACGCCTTTAATCCCAGCACTCAGGAGGCAGAGGCAGTGGATCTCTGTGAGTTCGAGACCATCCTGGTCTACAAGAGCTAGTTCCAGGACTGGCTCCAAAGCTGCAGAGAAACCCTGTCTCGAAAAACCAAAAAACAAAACAAAACAACAACAACAACAAAAAAAAAACAAAAGCCCAAAACAAATAAATAAAATCATGAATGTGCTGGGCTTTCATCCCTGCACTTGGAAGGCTGAGGCTGGCAGAGCTCTGTGAGTTCAAGTCCAGCCTGGTCTACAGAGTGAGTTCCAGGACAGCTAGGGCTACATAGAAAAACCCAGTTTCAAACAAAACAGAACAAAACAAAACATAAAATCGTGAATGTAAGGCACTGAGGCTGTAACACAGGAGAAGAAGGATTATCTAATGTATATGAGACACCGAATTGATTCCCAGCACATTAAAATAAATGAACAAAGGTAACAGAGGATACTGTGACGGATAAAAGCCAAAAGAGGCAGATGTCCAGATACACAGGTGACAGCTATGTACAAAACAGAATGACCAACCTATGTGATTTACAACAACACAATGGTGGCCACCATTCTCCTAATGTCGTTTTAAAAATGTTTGTTTTTGAGACAGGGTCTCCATGCTGGCCTGGACCTTGCAATTCCCCTGCCTCAGCTCCCCAGTGCTGGGATTATAGATATGTACACATTACCTGGCTAATTTACAATATTTTGCTGGTTTCATTTTTGCTTTTTTGAAAGACAGGGGCTCACTATGCAGCCATGAAACTTACTCCGTAGACAAAGCTGATCTTGAACTCATAGAGGTTCACCTGCCTCTGCCTCCTGAGTGCTGGAATTAAAGGAACAGTACCACCATACCCAGTCTACAGTATTCTGAACTACTGTTATTTTACTCTGATAATGAATTCAAGTTAAAAGGAATTAAGAATCATTTCCTCCTTACATGGTTGTCTCGTTCCTCATTCATTTGCCCTGATTTTCATGCTCTTTCAAGTCTCCACTTCCAATCCCTTTAGCCCCAGAGTCTCCCTGAAGCCCATCCCTTGCTTCCTCTCAGCCCCACTGGGCCTCTCTTTGCCTCCTGAGACCAGAGCATTCCCATGGTTGTTCCTTCTACGTGGCATTCTCCTGCAGGAGCTACCTTCCCATCCTTGCCCCCAGCCAGGCCCCTCATACCCAAGCAAGTGACGCCATCTGCATCCAACACCTGGTCTTCAGCACATGCACACTGGCGGCTCCCAGGGGTGGCGAGGCACAGGCTGCTACAGCCTCCATTATTTACCCGGCATTTGTTGGTACCCACTGCAGGAGAGGGGAGGACAGGGATGGGCAGCAAGGTTAAGGAACAAAGCACAAAAACTGAGGCGATGTAAGAGGAAGTCAGGAAAGGAAGATCGTGTTGAAAGAGAGAGAACACAGCCATGGAACAAGAAGTGAACAGGAAACAGAGTAGGAGGACTTCTTGGAAGCCTTGGGTATCAGAGCCTAGGGTTCCATCCTACCAACCCCCTGTCCCTAACCTATCCCAAGGGAGTACCTTGCTGCTGCTGTGCATCGTACATTCGGATCTCAAAGATAGGTGGCCGCTCACTGCGCAGAAGGGTCACAGTAGGGGGTGCACCTGCTGCACCCCGTTCCAGGCGGTAGACACTGCCACTCCGGTACTCGGTCCAAAAGAGGTAGTTGCCATGGTGACACAGGCCAAAGGCATGATTCAATTCAGGACCCTCATATACAATCTAGGAATGGAGGGGATGTTTCTGAGGCGATGGGGTCAAATAGAGATGTCTAAGGGATGCTGGGGCCCTGGTAATGCTAACTCCTACAGATGCCCAGAAAGGATACAACAGTGTCCTCTCCTGGGACCATTCATACTCCTTTATGGCACACGCACACACACACACACACACACACACACACACACACACACACAGCAGCCAGTACTATGGGTCAAGCTGTGATGGATACTAGGAACAGATTTGCCCTTGAGTACCCATTGTCTTGTGGAGGGCATATGTGGGTGATCTTGGGGAAGATGAACCAGAAGGAGCTGGGTAGAGTCCCAGGAAGCAAAGGCTCGGGAGTAGAGGTCTTATGGTGTGTGCTAGCAATCACAAAGTGTCTAGTGTTGTTTGTTCAAAGAGTGTTGGGATGGGGAGAGTAGGAGAAGACACGAGACCATAGAGGTAGCCATTAGCTGTATTGTGAGGGACCTGATACACCGAAGAGTTTGATCCACACGCCTAAACACAAATGTAACTCTTGAAGTACAAAAACCACCCAAGTGAACAAATGTGCACATATGCTGTCCCCTAGGCAGCTCATACTTTGGTGCATGGCTACACCACAGTGTGTTGTGTATGTGTGTGTAAGAACAGAGGTGCATACACAGGTGTGAATGTGAGCAGTCAGAGGCAGACATTCTCAGATACACAACACACACGATACACAAACACACAGGTATACACATTTATGGAGCCATGAGTAAACATATAAGCAGTACATAGGCCTGGACACACAGACATCCACATTCTCACGGAGTTTCCTGCATAGGAACAGGGTTTAGCAATGCACACATGCCTGCCCACCTTCCGGTCGGTGCCATTGAGCAGTATGGTCTCGATTCGATCATAGAAGGCATCAACCCAGTAGAGGCGTCCAGCTGGGATATCCAGGCTTAGCCCATTGGGCCAAAGCACTGTCTTGGAGGTGACAAAGATATCTCGGTGTGAGCCGTCCATCCAAGCCCTCTCCAGACGCCCTCGCCGGCTGTCTTTGGGGTCCTCCTCCCAGTCTGTCCAGTACATCCACCTGTGGGCAGTGACTGGTCAGCACCACATGGGTTCCCCCTTGCCATCAACAGTCTCTCTTGTGAGTCTAAGCACTAACATCCTCCCAGTGGTCTCTCTGAGCTGTTTATTCCTGAGCCACACATTGCACTTATTCTGGCCTCCATCCAAAAAACACCTGGTGAGCTGGGCAAGCCTCTGGCAGAGACCACGGTTCTCCACCCCTTGGGAGCGTGCACCCCACAAGAAACAAGTCACTCCAGAAGGTTGTGTCAGAGAGTGTGATAAAATCAGGAGAAAAATTAAAAGTGACGGGGGTGGAGGGAAGCCGGGCAGCAGATAGGGGCGAAGAGAGGGTGAGGACGGCTTCTCCGAGCCTCGATGCTGACAAGAAACTGAATCTGCTGTTAACTGCATCCCAGACAGCACGTAATGGGGAGAGAACTGCTGGGCATGGGAAGACGTGGAGAGCGCTGTACTAGAAGATGAAGCAGACTTCTGGTACGTATTACAGTTTCGTTCTCTGCATTTAAGATGGACGAACACCCGTTCTCTTTCCCAGGCTCCCATTGCTGCTTCAGTGGTCCTGCCTGCCTCCCCACGCCCCCACATCCCCTGCATTGCTGTTCCCTCCCCCAGTTCACTGAGACACACATGTTCCCACTCCCCCAACCCAAGGCCTGGGCACACTCACCCATTGAGAGGATCCACTACAATGGCCCTGGGGTGTGTCATCTTGCCCTCTATTAGAGTCTTTCTAGTCTGGGCAGCTTTCTCCAGCCTGGCCACGCTAATGGTCTTCTTGGGGCCGTCATCAGTCCAATAAAGATTGTCTCCCATCCAGTCCACAGCTACGCCCTCCACATTGTGAATGCCTGGGGTAAGGGTGGGGGGGTAGAGAGGGCGATGAGGGCACACGAAGCAGGGAGAGACGGGGCCAGGCAGGGAGAGAGAATAGGAAGCACCTGGTGCCCCGAACTGTGGGTAGAGAGGGAGAAAAGAGAGTCTGGGGAGGGACCCTCTAGGTTGGCATATTTGTGTTGAGTCAATCTCTGAAAACAGCATGGGGCAGCCAGGGAAGTATGTGATTTATGAAGGCTCTTGAATGAGGGCATGTCTGGGCCTGTGCTTAGGTAGACAGCTGAGGCAATACACACCGGCTACCAGAACAAGTGTGACGCCACATCCTAGGCCTAAAAACCCTGAGCTCACAAAATGAATAAATTAGGAAGTGACTTTTCCCTTAGCCAAAGCCTTCATCTTAAGTATCCCCTAAATAGCAGTTCCCCTGGTAAAGGGAACCCCAACCTTTTCCTGACTACTAGTTACTTCTGATTTCCACACAGTCTTATGATTGCTGACTGCCAAGGTTCTCTGAGTTGCATGGGGGATGGGGGGGCAAGGCTCAGGGTAGTGACTGGCATCAGCCAGATTGACTGGTTAGGGAATCAGATCCTGAGGGCCCCAAAGTACAGATCTGAGGCAAAATACACGCAGCCCAGAAGTCTCCATGGGGACGGCTCTGATGGTACTCCACGGTGGCTCTGCCAAAGTAGGTCAGACCTGGACACGGTTTTCTCAGGCCACATAAAGGTGCAGGTTCCCGTGGCTATGAGATCCAGCTGCACACACCATGTGCCCTATCTGCCTGGCAGGCCCAACTCAGGCGCGATTCAGGGCCTCGGGCCTCTCCTGGCTGTGTGTTCCACACAGCTCCAGGGCTCTGAGCCAATGGCAGAGAGACCCTACGTTTTCCCAAGGGCTGGCAAAGGCAGCCCACACTGCCTAACCCATCCATCCTCCTGACTCTTTTTGGCTCAGCCAAGAAGGAGGTCATGGAGGGGTCAACCTGTCTATCCCCTCATCTCCATGCCAACCAGCCCAGCCAGCTAGTCAGCAGAAGACTCTTCATGCTGCGAGGGAGATGTCTAAGCCTCTGATGGCTTCCTGACTCAAGCGCCACATCCCTGAAAAGTGCCGCCCACACACCTCCCTTCTGACTCCCTCACCGTCCTTCAGGATGGTCTCCCTCTCGGTGCCGTCGATTTTCTGGCGGCCAATGAGGTAGCTGGTGGTGTCAGCGAAGTAGATGAAGCCAGTCTCCGCGTGGAAGTCCAGAGCCCGTGGATTCATAAGGTTCTCAATGGGGATCATGTGCTCATCTGGGACCTTGGCCCCCATGTCCATGCCTCTGATGATCCCTGGCCGGCCCTTGCCATACACGAGGAACAGTTCATGCTCAGGCTCTAGGGCAAGCATAAAGGGCACAAAGTTAAACACACATGTGCGTGCGCATGCGCGCGCACACACACACACATGCAAACATGCACACACGCACACGCTCACACATCCACATGCACACATGATCACCACTCAGCTTGGAGTCTGGGTCTGAGGAGCAGCCGTGTGTTGGGTTTGCTGGGTCAGGAGACATAGAGCAGACGGGGTTGAGTCAGTCAAAGAGAACACAGGAGAGCATGCTCAACTCTAGTCCTAGGGCTACTGTGTCCTGAGGTTTGACACGTGGGATGGGAGGTCAGAGAAGGGAGGCTTGATGTCACTTTAACATCTACTATTCGGTAGTGAGATTTGGGACCTAAAAGGAGGACTATCAAAATATGTTGGAATCTGGTCACTTTCCACCACTTCCTCTACCACCATCCTGGCCTAAACCACATCACTTTTACCCAGGCTGCGGAAATAGCCGCCTGGCTTCTTCCCTGTGGCCTGGTTTCTGCCCAGTACCGAATAAGCTTACACAGTATGAACCCAATCACACCATTTCTCTCCAGAGGGGCTGTAAGCGCCTCAGCCCAGTGAGCAGCTTCTCCCTTCACTCCCACCACTCAGCCCCACTGGTCTTCTCGGTACACCAAGCTCTGCGCTGGCCTCAGGGCCTGTGCACCGTAAGCTCCCTCCTCCAGAACCACTCTTCCCTCAGGTAAGTCACATGACTGGCTGCCTGACTTCATCCACAGAGAGCGTCCTCAAAGAGGCTCTTGCTGCCATAACTTGCGTTTATCTTCTTCTCACATCCTTCATTGCCAGAAGAGCGTCAAACACCCAGTGTGTGTCTGCTAGATACCCGTACAGTCAATGAATGGGTAATGGGAAGCATGCTGCTCTTGGATGCGGATTCCTTACATCTCCGCCCTTTGCTTCTCCGCATCTTGACAGAGGCACGGGTTGTGGAGGAACATCTGAGGACCCACACCCACACCCAGCAGGCCCACATACCCAACCCTCCCTGTCACTCACTCTTGCAGGATTTCCCGTCACTTCCCAGGCTGAAGCCAGAGCGGCACCTGCAGGTCCTCGCCTTGTGGCTGTTGGCTAGCAGGCAGATGTCGGAGCAGCCACCTGGCTTCCCATACTGGTCATTCTCACAGGCATGACTCCGCACTGGGGGCAGAGTGGGGAGCTGTCAGCACCCCGCAAGACTCTGCTCAGGCCATCAGAGTGGGTCTTCATTCTGGTCCCATTTTAGAAGTCGGAAGCCACAGAACTAATATCCCACTACCCTGCCACAACTTAGATTCAGGTACAAGGGAACTGGGGCCACGGAGAGACAAGGAGATCCATGGGAGAAGCCAGGGTTGGTAGCTTGGGGTAGGTGCCTAGAAACACTCCTGATAAGAAAGAGTAACAGCTCCCTAGAAGAACTGTGATCTGGAGCTTGGGGTCCCGTCAGGGTGAAGCCAACTTGGGAGGGGACGTGGAACCTGCTCACCTCGGGGCTGGCGCCTCTGATGGTAGATGTGCAGGGCACCACCCTTGTCCACACGGGTGACGACCTGGTACTCAGTGCTGTTGAAGCGGTTCACTCGAATCACGCTGGTCTTCTGCTGGGTGTTGGCATTGTCCGAGTTGGTGGCGTACAGGTAGTTCTCAAACACGGTCAAGCCATACAGGTGCTCAATCTGGGATGGCAGGCAGGGTTGGTCAGCGAGACAAAATGATGTTTCCTTTGCCCAGCAGGCCTGTGGCTTCCACCCACACTCTACCATCTACTCTCCCAAGTCCACTTTCCGGCTTTATTTAACTCGATGCTAAATTCTCAACTCCTCTGTTCTGGAAAGTGTCTGCCAAGTTTCTGCTCATCCTTCCCAAAGCACGTCTTTAAGGACGGTCTGGAAGCTGGGCGGTGGTGGCACACGCCTTTAATCCCAGCACTCGGGAGGCAGAGACAGGCGGATCTCTGTGAGTTCGAGCCCAGCCTGGTCTACAAGAGCTAGTTCCAGGACAGGCTCCAAAGCCACAGAGAAACCCTGTCTCGAAAAGCCAAAAAAAAGGACCTCTGGAGCTTTTCTAGGAGATGTTATACCCTTGCGCTCTGTCTCTATGCTGCTGCCCAGCACCTGGGTGCTGATCGGTGGACCATGCTACCTCCCTGTGGGTGTTCTGACGATTTTCAGCTGAGTTAGACTAGGGCCCTAACTTCTGTGTACAGGGCAGCCTGATGCAGCTTCTGGGGGAACAGAGTATACACACGTGTCCCAAGGAAGCCTATAGTAGCCAGCTGCTTTAATTTGCCTAAGACCAGGGTTTGTGGTTTGTGAGACTTTCAAGCTTAAAACCAGAAGAGATCCAGGCAAAACCCCAGGGACAGTCGCTCATGCAAGTTACACCAAAATGGATGTCCTACCGCTGAGCGGCAAGACCTCCTGGCTGGGATCAAGCGCTTGCTGCCCAGTTGTGCAACCTCTGGCAAATTACCAAACATCTTTGAACCCTGCTTTTGTCAACTGCCTGCTCATCTCCCAGGGGCTATTTTAAGCATCAAATAAGAAAAAGGAAGTAAAAGGTGCCTTTAACTGGCTGCTCCCATCAGAATGGAATCCATATCCTCTCTCTCTTCTCTCCCATTCTGCTGGCTCCATTCCCACCAGAAAACGCGAGATTTGACTACACTCCCATTCTGTCTACACTTACTGGGAGTCCCCTGCAAAGGACACCCCCTTCACCAGAAGATTCTGATTAACGGTTCCCCCAGACAAAAGCTCCCTCACCAGGATGCCTTGGATGATGGTCTGCCGGCCCTTGCCTTCATAGTCCACCACCTCAATGTAGTCTAGATAGGCATCCGCCCAGTAGACAAGGCGGCTGACCAGGTCAAGGGTGATGCCATGCGGGAATACAATCTTGCTATCGACCAGTTTGGTGCGATTCTGCCCATCCATGTCGCAGCGTTCCACCTTTGGAATCTGCCCATAGTCAGTGAAGAATACCTTCCTGTGGGTGCATACGTGTTAAATGGGGTGCAGTCAGTGGGACCCCCTTTCCCGCTATAGCTTATGCCTCATCTGTCCAGAATCAGAACCCTAGCCTGCCATTCTCACCCCATGGCAGGGTCCAGGGCGATGCCTTTGGGGTTGTAGAGTTCTAGGTCTAGCAAAGTGACACAGGTGTCCCCATTTCGGTTACAGACGAAGATCCTATCATCGATGTCATCCACAAAGTAGAAGTTTCCTGTCAGCCAGTCGATAGCCATCTGTTCCACATCTGGGAAAGAATGAAAGAGCTATGTGGGCCAGGCCCTCCCACAGGTACCCATCCCTCCTGTGAGCAAGCCTTCTCTGGGGCCAAATCCTCCCCCAGCCAGCCAATCACCTTCCCCTGAGCTCTGTGGGTGTCACAGGCACAGTCCCATCTCCTCCAAGTATCTCCCCCAACCCCCATCCTGGGCTCAGGGTTGTCATAAGCATGGGGGATTAGGCAAACATTGGCTGACTGACAGACTATTCCAATTCTAATCCAGCCTTCAATGAGAAAGAGCTATCTTGTAGTGCCAAAAGGCAGGAGGGTAGACGGGCCTACCAACTCACCCCAATATTTTCTTTTTAATTTGCTTTTACTTGAGATAAGAGCAGCATAACTAATCGAAACAGCACATATCTTTGGTTTGGGCCAGACTATATTCACTTTACATGGTAAGTCTAATTATCTCATACTAACAAGGAGTACTGGCTGGAGGCTGTACATGTTGCATAATTTAAAAAAAAAAACTGAAAAGCAGAATGTTCATAAATGAACTCAGCTTGGAGGAAAATATTTCAAAATATTAAGTTCATACAGCACGACACAAGATTGCTGGCACAAGGTTGGGAGTCAGTAACATGTGTCGAATGTCCCCTGTGTCTCTTCTATGTTCTCATTGCTGAATACCCTCCTCTGCCAGGGAAGCCCAGAAGGACAGAGTTCAGGAGGAGGTGAAGACAGGACCCTGGATAAACCAGGAGAAACAGAAAGAGGAGCTTCCGAACACGCAGAGCAGAGCGGCTGCCATGGTCCCTCTAAGCCATGAAGGGCCATAGAAGGGGGGATGGGGACAAGGACGACCTTTGCCTCCTTCCCAACACAACCTGGCTTCCATGCCCCCCCTGACACCTTTCTGACACCCTCAGAAGTAAGGTCTCTCCAAACTGGAAAGTTCCTAAGGCAGAGATTTTTATCTGCCTTGTTTGAACAACAGGTAAAGACACCTTTTCACTATTTGCCTTTGGTTGAAGCTAATCCTATGCTATCCACACTCAGCCAGGTAGGGATTCCTCTACCTCACAGCTACAGGCATAACTGTGGGCTCTGCTCAATCCTCCCCAACCCTCACCCCTCCTCCCCAGAGGGATTCAGGAGCTATTTCTTAATAGTGGGAGGGGGTAAAAGGAATAGGAACGTGGCGCCCAGGGAAGTTGGCTGTCCGACAGAGTCATTGACTCACAGTCACAGGATTGAGGCTGGGGGGAGGGGGAAGGGAGAGGCATCACTGGAGGCTTTCCTCTTCAGGTCCCCTCTAGTAAACCCCACCCTGAGACGACCAAAGGAAGTGGTCACAGGGATGAGGTTATCACAAGTGCCAAACCTAGCTACTTTGTCCTCTGGGCTCCTAGGACTACCCCATTTTGGGGAGTGGGGCAAAGGAGCATGAGAAGGCCAAGGTCATAGAGGAAGAAAGCACAGTGTAAGAGTTAAAGGCGACGGACGGAGCTGCCCCACACACGGTTGCCACAGAGAAACCAGATTAAAATGAAACCACTGGGCCACCTCCAAAGGAAACTGAAGTCCCAAAGCAGGGACATTTCTGCGGCCCCATGCAGCCAGCAGGGCAGCTAAAAATCAACAGAGCTGTGTGCCCTTTACTTGGTGGGCACTGTGGGGGTCTGGGGGGCCGCTGGCATGTATGCGAAATTCATCAGTCAAATCTTGTTTTCCCAGCACCAGCTGGCACAGATGGCCTTCTTTCCGACTTCCTCAGGCTTCCTGAGTCACTCACTGCCCAGCCCTAGGACTGACAACACCCCGGCCCTGCTCCCCCATCCACCCTTGGCAAGAAGGGAAGAGAGGAACCCTGCAGAGATCTGATGCCCTGCTCCCAGATGCGGCTCCATACTCAGTCCAAGCCTTGAGATGGGGTGACCTGCCTGAGTGTGAACCCCTCTCCTGGCCTGCATTCCCTCCCACCTCTGGGAGAGAAGGTATTTGCCCTTGGCTGGGTTTCCCTCACCTCCCCAAAGGCCAAGCACGGTCCCATTCAGCAGGCCGGTAAGGAGTTGGCGAGAAATGACGTCCCTGGCCAGCCTGGCCTCCCCTTTGGTATTTTTGCAGCTGGAGATTATTAGCCGTAAGCAAACTCCTTTGTTATACAACCCCCCCCCCACACACACATTATTTTCCTCTCTCCTAAAGTTCAGATTCCTCTGCCTCCCCTCCATCCCCAACACCACTCCAAACCAATGCAGAGAGGAAGTTATACTGGGATTATCATTCCTCATTGCCCATGAGCAGTCCCTGGGGCACTGGCCTGGGTCCTATAGTTTGGGGTTCAGGTGGAGCCCTGGGCTTGTGTCTACAGGAGCTGAGTATTCCTGCTCCATAAACCTAGACGGTGAAAGCTGGGCATGGTGACAAACATTTGTTATGATCCCAGCACTTAGGAGGAGGAAGAAGAAGGAGGGTCAGGAGTTTAAGACTAACTAGCCTTGGTTATTTAGTGAGTTCCAAGACCAGTAGGGGTGACAGGAGACTCTTGTCTCAAAAAAAATCAACCGGAGGGGGGGGGGGAGATGGCTTGTGCTTAAACACTTGTCACTCATCAGGGGAACCTGGGTGTGGCTTCCAACACATATGTCAGGTGGCTCACAACCACCTATACCTCCAGCCCCAGGGCATCTGCACACACGGCGCATATAAACTGACACAGGCACACATAGAGACACCCAAGTAAAAAATGAACAAAGGAATCTGAAACAAACAACTAATACCCACCCAACCAAACTAAACCAACAATATAGGAAAACCTCCTGACAGGTAGAGGTTGCCTTCCCTGGGCTGACCTGCCCCAGAACAACTCCTGCCCTCCAGGAGAAGGAGGGATCCTGTGCTGAGGGAGGAGTTTGGGGGTGGTCTAGTGAAGGGAGGTTAGGACTTGAGAAGGGTGAGTGAGTCAGGAAGGAAGACCACAGCCCGATTGTGTCATCGAAAGGGACTTTCAGTTCCAGGGCCTAGAATAGAGCTGCATTTAGAAGTGCTTAGCTCCTCTGCAGCCTCAGCCCAAGGCTCAGTCAGAACAATCCGGTTCTCGATGTCTCCATCATCCACATTGCTCAAGAGGTATTTCTTAAGTAGTGGCTCCTTTCGAAAAACACAGCCCCCAGCAGGCCCCAAGAAGACACTAGTTTAAGTTACTTTCTGTAAAATAAGGGAATCTGGGTGCAGGAAGGAGGTCTTTATACCTTCAGAAAATAGCTCCAGACACATCCACACACCCAAAGATCACAGAGCATGCACCAGGTCCCTCAGTGATGAAAGAACCCTACTATACTGGGTTCTGGTCCTTATTCTAATTCGTTCCACCCTGGTTCCAATGCTCTGCTCTGCCCTGGGTCCTGATGGGCTCTGAATACTGGTCTGATGCCAATTCTGTCACCTCCCAACTGGACCTATAGGCAAGTTAGTCAATACTTGTTTTCTCTCTCTCTCTCTCTTTTTTTTTTTTTTTTTTTTTTGGTTTTTTGAGACAGGGTTTCTCTGTGGCTTTGGAGCCTGTCGTGGGACTAGCTCTTGTAGACCAGGCTGGCCTCGAACTCACAGAGATCTGCCTGCCTCTGCCTCCCAAGTGCTGGGATTAAAGGCGTGCGCCACCACCGCCTGGCTTGTTTTCTCATCAGTAAACTGGGATGGTCCATTCAACATGCAGCACTCCATCCCTGCCATACTCCATCTCTGCCATACTCCACCCCTGCCACACTCCACACCTGCCACACTCCACACCTGCCATACTCCATCCCTGCCATA
>PVIU01032136.1:0-13909 GCA_004026605.1 Ondatra zibethicus
AAAAAAAAAAATGTGGTACATTTACACAATGGAGTACTACATAGCAGAAAAAATAATGACAGCCTAAATTTTGCAGGAAAATGGATGGAACTAGAAAGCATTATTTTGAGTGAGGTAACCCAGACACAGAAAGACAATTATCACATGTACTCACTTATAGGTGGTTTTTAAACATAAGGCATTACAAACCACAATCCCAGAGAATTTAGACAACAATACGGACACTAAGAGAGACCTACATAGATATAATCTACGTGGGAAGTAGAAAGTATAAAAAGACAAGATCTCCTGAATAATTTGGGAGCATGGAGACCTTGGGGGAGGGTTGAGGGAGGGAGGGGAGTGGAAGGGAGGGGAGCAGAGAAAAATAAAAAAAATTAAAAAAAAAGAAAAAAGAAAAAAATAAGAAACGTCCTGCTTACAAACATCTCCCTTCTTGTCAAATGTCCTCTAAAACTTCTTCCCGGTGATAATCCCTCTAGTTTTATGACCCTTTCCTGTCTCCTAGGTTCTACATTCCAAATTAAAGATCAGAGTTCACTCTGTTAAAGTATCCTCAGAAATTGGAAGAAGAAAAGAAACTCAATAGCAAAGTCATAAGCAAATTTAAAAGTAAACATAACATGGCAAGGAGAATCTTTAAATATTAACAAGCTATGGGGCAACTGAAGAAAGCTTGGAGCCAGAGGTGGTCTTCCTCAGGGAAGAAAACACCAATTTGATGTCCAGTGCCAAGTGATCAGGATTGAAAATATACATATGAGTAACATTATATAGATTTAGGTTATATTAGAAATATGTATGTATATACATATACATATGCATGCAATAAAAATTAGTGCATAAAGATGCCATGATTTGAAGGAGACTTTTTTCACAACACTGTGGGGTTGGCTGGTGAGGATTGTAGGAAGAAAAGGAAGATGAAAAGGGAGATAGGTTGTAATTATATTATCTCAAAAATCAAAAAATATAATTATTTTTTTCTGTTACCTGAGCTATTTTACTTAATCTAATTGTTACATTATAAATAGTGATTGTCATCCTAAGATGTACATGGATCTAATCTACATGGGAAGTAGAAAAAGACATGATCTCCTGAGTAAATTGGGAGCATGGGAATCATGGGAAAGGGTAGAAGGAGGGGAGAGAAAAAAAGAGGAGTAGAGAAAAATATATCGCTCAATAAATAAATAAATAAATAGTGACTACCTCTTAAATGTTATCAATTGTATTTAAAAACATAAATACTATTTAATATAATTTTTGTATTATATATTTACAATGCACAAGAAATTATTTAGACAAAAATTCAACTAAAAATAAATAAAAGACTTAATGATATGTCACCGTGTAGGAGGTCCTTTTGTATTTTTGTTGCTTTCATTGGTTGAACAATGAGACTGCCTTGGCCTTTTGATAGGACAGCCCTTAGGTGGGTGGAGGAGACAAAACAAAATTCTAAAATAAAAAAGACAGAGTCAGGGAGAGCCACCCACCATAAAGTTACCAGGTCAGACCACTAAATTTTTCCCGGTAAGCCACAACTCGTGTTGAAACACAAATTATTAAAAATGGGTTAAACAAGTATATAAGAGTTAACCGATAAAAAACTAAAACTAATGGGCCAGACAGTATTTCAATAAATACAGTTTCTGTGTAATTATTTCGGGTATAAACTAGCCGGGACCAAAAACAGGCCCACGGCCAAAAACTAGACAGCAAGACACAGCCCACTCCTCCTCATGCAACAATGTCAACTCCTAGAAGAAGAGAGTGGAAAAGATCCTTGACTTGTTCTTGACCAGAAGCCCAAGAACCAAGAACAAATAAACAAGTAGTACTACATTAAATATTCTGCACAACAAAGGAAATAATAAATAAAACATAAAAACAGGACAGGGAATGGGAAAGAAAATTTGTGAACCATATATCAGAAAAAGTGAAACACAAAAATAACTCAAATGACAGCATAAAAATAATGAAGGAGATGCTACTGATGCCTCAATACTCGTAAACCCCTGGAAACCCGGACTGGGATAGGTATGTTTTCAAAAACAGCAGAAAAATAACCAATATCTATATGGAAAAAATGTACTTACCACAAATAACCTGGGAAATGCAGATCACGTCATCACTGAGCTGTCATTCCAGACCTACAGGAACCTCTCTTACCAAACGGGCAAAATAACAAACATTAGAATGGTACTGAGCAGAAGGGTCCCTGAATGCTGATTGTATAAGGCCGTGGGTTGGTACAGATATTAAACATTATGGAGGTTCTCAAACAGATAAAAATGAACTTATTTTGTGATTGAGCAATCCCTTTTTTGGAAATGTCAGTGAATGAAATCAATAGTTTTTAGAAAAATATATACACTAATGTTCATTACAGTATCATTCACAATAGTTAAGATGTGAAAATAATGTGTCCACCAATTGATAAATTGTTAAAAATGGTAGCACCAACATTTATATAGACAAACATATATTTATATCTATTCACTTAATAATATGTACAAACCCATAGGAAGATACATAAAATAAACATTAGTCATAAAATGAGAGTAATCCTATAATTTATAACAACACAGATACACTTAGAGGACAATATGCTATGTGAAGCAGTCAAAAAGAAAGAAAATTCAGCTGAATATGTGGAATCTGAGAAAATTAAATATTCAGTAATGAACAATAGTGCTATGGTTACCGGAGGTCTTGTTAAGATATAGAAGCTAAATGTATAGCATGGTAACTGAAGCTAGTATAGTTTAGTGAAGTTTATAAAGAGCTGTATTCAAACGTTATCACAAAAAGAAAAGGTAATTAAATGATCAATATATATTGTTGTAATTGATTATGATAATCATTTTAACTATGCCTATGTATATCAAAACACATATACTTTGAATATAAACTATAAAAAATAATAGAATGTATATGGAAGACTAACCAAGATATTGTAAAGGAGCTGGGCAAAAAGCAGGGCAATTATTATCTAATTGATGGGATGAAATATAGTAAAACCATGGAGTATATTGGGGGGGTTGTCTGAGTCACTGTTCTATTGCTGTGATGAGACACCACAGCCAAGGCAATTCTTATAACAGAAAGCATTTAATGGGGCTGGCTTACAGCTTCAGAGGTTTAGTGGTATGTGAGGTCCTTCTGTCTGTGTGTTGCTTTTATCAGTTAATGAATAAAGAAGACCAGAGCTAGGTGTGGAGGACTGGTCTGAGTGCTGCTGGAAAGGAGGGCAGAGTCAGAGACAAGACATGGAGCCGCCTGAGACAGACGCTGGGAACTTTAGCCAGTAAAAGCCAATGTCATGTGACGGTACACAGATTACTAGAAATAGGTTAGATTAAGATGTAAGAGTTAGCCAATGAGAAGTTAGAGCTAATGGGCCAAACAGTGTTTTAATTAATATAGTTTCTGTGTGGTTATTTTGGTTCTGGGCGGCCTGGACAAACAAGCAGCCTCCTCCTACAACTTAGTCCATTATAGTCATGGCAGGGAACATGGTGGCACAGAGGCAGACATGGTGCTGAAGAGGTAGCTGAGAGTTCTATATCCTGAGCCACAGGAAGCAAGAAGAGAGAAAGTAGGTCTGGCTAGAGCTTTTGAAACCTCCAAGACCACCCCCAGTGACACACTTGCTCCAACAAGGCCACACACTCTAATCCTTCTAATCATTTCAAAAGTTCCACTCCCTGGAAACTATACATTCAAATATATGAGCCTATGGGAGCTATTCTTATTCAAGGAGTTAAAGTCAGATATGCAGATCACTGGGAGGATGTTCAGCCCTCTTTGCAATCTGATTGGATATTATCTTGAGCATGTGAAAGGACATGAAGAAGCCACAATATTCTTACAACCTAGTCTCCTAAGTCACATCACTGGATTTTCAATATAATATTTTAACACAAATAAATGTTACTGCATGTGAAATAAAATCAAATAGTTGGGTGTGAATACAGGAGGCAAAGATCAATGGCACCATTTGAGAGGGTAATTGCAACATCATCATTTTATTCCTGCCCATCTATTCTATTTCCTAGCAAACACCTTCTCTGGTGTTGATATCAAGCTTTCAAATATTTGCGCTACATTTTTCATCTCCAATTCCTTATAATCTCGTTTACCATCTGCCACAGGGCATATTACTCCATATGCATTATCTTTGAAGGATTCAAGTGATCTGTTCCTGCTAAATTCATGGCTATGATCTGCCTCCAGATTTATTTTTCCACATTTGCAGTCTGATGCTATGAGCCACCCCTCATGGCATTCTCTTATCCTTTAGCTTCTTTGGCACTTGATGGGGCCTCACCATCTTTTTAACACCGTTTCTCATCTCCACTGTTGTCTTCATTGTATGGTGTTCTTTGAGTTGGCCACTCTGTCTTTGTCACTACAGTGTAAAGGGCCGATATATACTCTCTCCTTCAACTCCAACATGAGGCAACACCACCAGTGAATCTATTTTCTTTTCTATCAATCAGAGTACTTCTTTTCTGGGAAGCTCTGGAAAGATATAACCATTCTTTAATCTGTAAGTCTCAATCACTTTTTCTTTAATGCCATTTTGAAGGATTTACCTTATCTCATCTATTTCAACTATCATATCCCTATACTAAACCCTTCCCTCCTCCCAACTAGCTTTTAAAACCATTTATCTCCAACATGGCCCTTGCTACTTAGATCCAACTGTCAACATATTTTCATGTTACATATTCCTCAGAGATTTCTTTTATCTCTTAATTTCCAGAACAGATGAGCTCTTATCATCTGCCACTTTCAAATATTAAACTCTTCACATTTGCTTTCAGGGTATTTAATGTTTTGCTATTTGGCTGCCATGCCAACGTTCTTATAGTCCTTATTTTATGTGTGTAGTTTTCCCTTCCGTGGAGTAAGTACCTCGCTGTCATCAGATCCACACAGGAAATTCAATATTTACCTTTCTAAGTGTTAATTTCCCCATAAAAATGGCCTTACTTATCTCTTCTGTTTTGTCAGTTTTGTAGGCCAAATTCCACGACCCCACTGAGGCCTTTCCTAACAGTCACAGTTCCTACTAAGCTTTCAATTGTGGAGTTCCTAATGTTTAATTAAGGCATTTGCGGCCTGGATTCTCCATATGTTACACTTCTTTCCACAATAACACTGCAAAGTAAGCTTTAGACATTTTAATTTTAATCATATGAGTGTTTTGCCTGCATGTATGCTTGTACACCACTTGCCTATCCTGATGCCTACAGAGGCCAAGAGCAGGTTTCAAACTCCCCAAGAACTAGAGTTAAGGATGATTTTTAAGTTGATTTGTGGGTCCTGGGAATTGAACCCCAGCACTCTGGAACAGTAGCCAGCATTCCTAACTGCTGAGCCACCCCTCCAGGTCCAGCATCAGTATTTCTTATTTTGTGTCTTTTCAAACAGCTAAATGTCTGCAGATAACATGCTGGGCATGTAACGGACCATGAATAAATATTTATTAGTTAACTAAGGAAAATAATTCAAAATCTTCCCTTTAGTAGAATGACTACCGGCAAAGAACTCCTGAAAAATATATTATTTAAAATGGCCTTTTCCATGTGTCAAGGAAGAAAACAATGACTGTCTCCTAGCATAGCCATACTTAACTCTTAAACTGTAGGTAAAACTCAAAAGACAGATTTGCTAAGGGTACAGTGTTTAAATAAAAAAGACAGACATACAAAGTAATTGCTTCATTTAGCAAGTTCAGGGGGAAAAAAATCACGTCACATTACAAAAGTAATTTGATAATTTCAACAGCTGGAAAACAATTACAGGAAAAAATGAAGCAATAAACTGTGCTGCGAGTTATTAAAGGGAAGAAATTCTTTAAAACCAAAAATATAGGAGAAAAACCTACAGGATGTGTGAATAACGGGGGAAAAAATCAACCTGGGCAATTGTGCCACTGAAATAGTATGATTTTTCTAATCCGAGCATATTAAAGATTAGCCTGGCTAGGAAAGGCTCTGACTATCTTAGGGAGGGGGATATGTGTAGCTCCCCAAAGCCTCACAGCTTGCAGGCCTCTCCTTCAGAGCCAGTATTATGTCTTGAAACAGCAGGAAGCCCCACAGTGGGAGTAGCATTCTGACTGAGTGACCTTAGGCGAGGGAGCTAACCTAGGGAAATTTACCAACCTCATGGGGCTAAGACACAAATTAAATGAGATTACAGACCCTAAAGAGCCTGGCGTGAAACCTGGTGCCTGCTGGCCCATACATCTCCATCTCTTTCTGTTCTGCCTGCAAGGATCAAGAGAGACTAAGAATCTGAATGAAAGGGTAGGAGAGAGAGAGAAGCGAAAAATTACTGCAGCAGCTTGGAGGCTGTTTCTATTGGGGCAAGCTGAACGACAGTTTCTGTTCCCTTTTCTTTTCTCCTTTGACACTCTGCTGCTGGAATTCCTGAGTTCTGTTGGCAGGCAGAGAAGGGTAGTTTTTGATTATTATTTATCTGTGATTAAAATATAATTACATTATCATCCCCTTCCCTTGCATACTCCCTTCCCTTCTCCTCCCCTCACCCCTGCCCCGTGTCCTGATTCGGTTTTTCTCAACTAGACACAAGACAGAGTTACCAGGGGAAAGGAACTTCGGTTGAGTAATACTTCTGTTAGATTGCCTATAGGCAAGTCTATACAGCATTTTCTTGATTAATGATTGATGTAGGAGGTCCCCGCCCACTGGGCGTGGCAGTACTTCTGAACAGGTGGCCCTAAATTCTTTACGGAGACAGGCTGAATAAACCATGAGGAGCAAGTAAGTAAGCAGCATCCTCCATAGCTTCCCTTTCAGTCCCCACCTCCAGTTCCTGCTTTGATTTCCTTCAGAAGAAATTAACTCTTTCCCTCCCAAGTTGTTATTGTTCATGATCTTTATCACAGCAAGAGAAACCTAAGACACCCTGCCTTGCTCCCTCTCAAAATCAAAGCCTCTTTTTCTTTAGTTGTTATTGTTATGCATACACACGCACACACAAGCACACACTTGCACACACATACATATATATGCATGCACATACATACACACAAATCATATATATGATGCTCATTCCTTTGGTTATCAATTCTATAGTAATGGGTTTTTTCTTCTTCTTTTCTAGTTTTAAGAAATAAGTAGAAAATGTTCTTGGATTTATAATTGTCAAATCACTCCTTCATGCTAATATGTCCAATTTTTATGGAAACAAACTATCTATTTGTGGTAGATGTATGCTCTTTATTTCAGGTGTTACTGGTACATTATGGGGAATCCTTAATGTCACTTTCCTACTAAACCACCTACACAGACAGCATGCACTCAAAGCCGGGAAAAGTCATGTGTTTGGGGATGCAATTAACAACATTTTTTATTTTAAGTAAAAGAAACATGCACCTGTTGTGCTTTCTTGAGTGTTGTTTCCAGAACAGAGCACTCCATTCGTGTAAGAATTTCCTCTGAACTCTAACAGCTCCAAAGACAAGGCAGTGCCCAGCCCACAAAAAGCGCCTTTACAGGGTCTCTTCATAGCTGCCCCTCTTCACTTCAGCACTTGGCATAACTGCAATAAGGCCCAGGCTGGTGACTAGGGATACACACAGTTTAAAGGCAGCCAACATACAGCTGTTCAAAAAGCAGGGGGCAATGAAGTTCTAAGGTAGGAGAAAGACGCACTATTATTTATCAAACCATTATGGAAAATTTACAGGCCCAGAGGATTGTGTTGCAGTAAATAGAGGTCTTGCTACTATAAAACTTTACTGTGTCCGCTCCAATACCTTCCACCCAACCTTGCCGGAGTCCATCACACACACCCTGCCTCCTGACCATCCCCACATACATTCTCGTCACACATTTGGCAAATAAGCTACCAAATAATAAAAGCATGGTAGGGTTGTGTTGTGAGGAATTACTTTGTGATGAAAATCTAAGACACATAAAATGTTCACTTCTGGTGAAGTTTGTTTTATTTACAACAGAGAACACAGCAATGCTAGTCTATTTGGATACCTGAAATGGGCTGCACTAGTGACTGCACACTCGGGATTAGAGACAGTATGGGATGGCTACACTCGGCAGTGTGACACATTTCAGGGCAAAAGCATTTATGCTAGAAAATGATTCAATTTTTCCAACAAACAAGTGGAGCAAATGATTGTTTTTAATGTTCTTTCTGTATTTGAACATCATTTTTTTCAGGCTATTCTGTGATTTCCTTTAACTCAATGATTTGACACTTCTGTTTTTGCTGAATTTTCAGTTTTTATTTATATATAATAAACAAAATGCAAAATTTTAAATGTTCAGCTTGGTGACTTTTGTGAACTGTATAGTATTTTCTAACTGATATTCAAAGCAAACTGTACAAGG
Organism: Ondatra zibethicus; assembly: GCA_004026605.1. Lineage (NCBI taxonomy): Eukaryota > Metazoa > Chordata > Mammalia > Rodentia > Cricetidae > Ondatra > Ondatra zibethicus. The sequence continues at coordinate 8,394 of PVIU01032136.1, forward strand.
TGCAGTCACCATTCAAGAACGTTACAGAACAAAAAACACCTGTTAATTCCAGTTGATTCACCCCCCTCCCCATCAGTTACTATGAAACTCCTGCTGCCTTTGCCTGTAGTTCAGTTTCACAGGAATGATCTCAGAGTATTTATTCTTTTCTGTCTAATGTCTTAATATGATATAAATTATTACTCATGCTGTTCTATGTACCAGTAATTTTAAAATTGCTAAGCAACATTCCACAATTTATTTATTAGCACCATACTTTTGGGTTATTTCTGTTTTAGCTATTACAATAGTGCTTGATGAATACTTTTCTACAAGTCATAGTAAGTCTCTGTAAGAAGTATTTTTGGGTCATATAGTTAATTTTGTAAGAAACTGACAGTAAGTTTCCCTTGGGATTTTTCTTATCACTTTACACCCCTAAGATTAGCAATGTATGAGAGTTCCTGTCGCTCTGTGTCCTTATCAACGTTGGATGTTTCCAGTCCTTTTACAGCAGTCATCCCAGTTGTCCTGGCGGCATCTCATGGGTTTGGTTTGCACAGCCTTGGAACCAGTGATGAGTGGAACTCTTCTGTGGTGCTTACTGATCATTCATGAATGATCTTTTATAAATGAGAAATGTGCACATTGTACTCTTTCTCTATAAAGTACAGACTGCCTCAGACTCACAATCCTCCTGCCTCAGCCTCTTGTTTGCTTCAGTTGTTATAGGTGTGTGGGACTTTCAAATGGGTTGCCATTTCATAATTTATGGGTATGATACTTTATATACTCTGTATAAAAGTCTATTTTAGATATTATATAAATTTTTATTGCACACTTATTTATTTATTTTAATAGAGACCTGATTAATAGAAATTTTAAATTTTGCCTAAATCCCATAATGAACCTTGTATATTTATTGCTAGATGACTTTTGTGTCCTGCATAATAAATCTTTTCCTACCCTGGGGTCATATATATATATTTACATTTTGTCCTAAAACATTTTTGAGTGTGGTTTTGCATTTGTGCTCATGACCCAGTCAGATTCATGTCTTATAAGCAGGAGAGCCACGTCACAGTATCTACCTGATATATATTCAGTTGTCCCAAAACTGTTGATTTTGAAAAGACTTCCCTAAAGAAGTATGCTGTGGCTACTCAAATGAATATCATTTGGTTAGTAATATGTGGGTCTGCTATGGTTCCATCATTCCGTTTGTCTGCATTTGTGTCTCCACCATGGCTCTCAGATTATTACTTAATGATGGAAAATTTGAAAGCAGAGAGTCTATAGTCTCCAGTTTTGTCCTTTGTTTTATACATGTCATTTATTTCAAACTTAGAACAATGTTCCAAAGTAGGTATGTCTTTATCTTATAGCCAAATAAAGTGAAATATGAAATTTTTAACTTTTTTTCCTGTAAAGCACAATGTTAATTTGGCCTGGAATTTGCACCCAAAAGTCTGCATTTCATTTTTATTAATGTTAGTGTGAGTGTGTGAGTGTGTGTGTTCGAGATGAGTGTGAGTATATATGTGCACATGGCCCAAGTGTGGGTACCACAGCACCTCTGTGGAAGTCAGAGAACAACTCTGGAAGTCAGTTCCCTCTTTCAGTCATGGGTTATGGGAATCAAACTCAGGTCATCATGCTTTCTATATCTGCATCATTAACAGAATAATAATCATATTCACTTGGTATTTTGACATAACAGGATATATAATTTGGTAAGTACTCACAGTGAAAGTGATGCTATGTGATAGTAGTTTTGCATTTGGCATTAACAAACATTACACAGATTCTTAAAGATATATGACATTATCCTTATTCTACTGGAGAGGTCAATGACCAAAAGAAGCAATAAGAACTTGATTTACATATAAGCTGGTGAATGAGTGAATTCATGCTTACCTATCTTCAGTCCCAAATCAATGCCCATTTTATCACTGCATGATCTCTCAAGAACGACTATCTATGTTTTTCCCCATCACCCCCTTCTGTCTTCACCTCTTCTTAGCTACTTTAATGAGGAACTTTCTTAAATGTAGTGCTTCATATAATGTCATTACTTCACCTTTACTTTTGATATTTTAAATCCATCTATTTGAAGTTAAAGTCTCCGATATGTAACTGGAGTCTCCTTTTTTGGCTATTTAAGAAATTAGACAAAGAAAAACTATTCCACTACTGCCACACTGCCTCGTCAAGGTTCAGGGAGAAAGCTTACAGCACGTGCAAGACTTGGAAACATCTGAGGGCGAAGTGACTTCTCCAATATATACTTTAGGGCATCCGTTTCTTTATTCTTCTCCAGTCCTCCATTGTCTCCAGTTTATATACATAGACAGACACAATCAACAATTCTCTGGCTATAGCAATGTTACAGTACTTGCATTTTTCAGGGTCATGAAAACAGATAAAGGTTACACAACGCAGGTAACTTTCAGTTAAGGCTAGCACTTTCCCAAGTCAGCTATGGGAGAATTAGGGCACTCAATCTCAATTAAGTTTGGACATCCCTTTATCTTTGACGGTCCCAAGTGTGATCTACATGAAAGACTCCTTTCCTGACTGCGTATCCTGCCAAATGGAAGATAGTTGCAGGGAGGTGGCTTCTAAAGTATCTTAGGGAACAGAATGGAGATAGGCTGTGGGAGCCAAGGTTTCTGGCTAATGACTAAGGTATCCTAGGATGGAAGAAGCCATCCAGTAAGCAAAAGAAGAAAGCAAGCCTTTAATGTCCACAGTCCTTGTGGGACAAATGTATCCAGTTATGGAGCAAATTCCAGTATGTAATCTATATGTGAAAAATACACAGCCAAATGAAAAGTCATCCCACTGACCACGCACAGATGTATGTACCTATAAGATTGAGATGAAAACATGAGATTACATATACACATCACATGAGATTACGCACTACAATGCAGGTATTGAAGAGACACCAAGCAGCTTCAGCAACAGTTTCCAGAGTCAATGGTCCTGCAGACCTTGCCTAGACAGGATTAATCCTCCATCAGATTACTATGCCTCTGGTGGGTTGACATCTGAACACTAGCTGTCACCTGCTTCTCATGACCCCTGACAGAACATCTTATGGAAATAATCACTAGTGGAAAAGAAAAAGAAGTTATTCAAGCAAGCAATGTTTCTGATGTGTGCAGTGGGTGAAGCCAAGGGTCTGTACTACATGATGGACCTGCTTCTCTCTTCCAGGAACTGTGAAAAACAATGCAGAAATCTCTGGTGTCCAAGAAAGTAGGCATTCATCAGCATAACCATTTCCTTTGAAGTAACTCCTCTCACCCTTTATCCACTTCAAAATACAATACATCATTAGTACCCATTTTAACTCGACTTCCACAGAGAAAGAACTCATACTCATCAGAGTTGACACTGGAACTCACACTATTCCTCTGTTCCTGTAAGGAAAAAAGTTTCCTATTTTAGCTTTAGAAATCGAAAAGTTTGATGCATCATTTCCACAGTTATTTCTTGGATCATTTAAATGAGAGTAGCAAAAGTCTATAATAAAAGCCAGCAATCAAAGGACTGCCACTTGATCTGCTAGTGCTCAATTTATAGCAGGTCTTATATGAAAAAAATCTATAATCCATAATTTTGAGCCCATTTCTGAAATTAAACAGCACTTTAGAAGATTCAAGGAGGCTGAATACTTGTCTTCATACTCAAGACAAAGCCCCTTCAGAGAAAAGCGTGGGCTGCTCCCTCAGGACTGAATCTCAGATCCATGTTCCTCTCCATAGCCCATGTGTAATTATTTAAATGTCATGTAATCCTCCAAATGTGTGTGATAAAGTAATTGAAATTAATTCAGGTAATTTATTTTACTTTCCATGATGGAAATTTGTGTACATATTCCGAGCTACTGCCGAGCTAAGCCCTGGTGAATGGCAGTTAAATTTTCTTTCCGAAGGTTTCTAGATAGGTGACATTTTACCTTACAAATGTGAATTTTCTTTCTTGCAGCACATGTGTGGAATGAGCACTGATGAGTTCTTCTCATAAATAAGAGGTTCTGTCATTAAAACCTCCAGGTCCGGTATTTAGGCCAGGTTCATATAGAAGAAGTCGCTGATTGAATGTGATTCTCACAATGCTTTCACGGAGTATTGTGCAAGTGCTTCTTTCATCCCAAGACTGCAGCAGCAAAGACAGTGCCTTTAAAAAACTCATTTTTGACTTCCTGGAATATATGTTACAGTCACCTGTGATGCATTTGCACTTCAGCAACACAGTTGTGAGCAAACTGAGCTGGTATCTCATCCAAAATAATTTGTACAGAGTACTGTGCCCCAAGAGCTCACTTCATTCATGTCTGTACATATTCATCCAGGTGAGTCTAATATGCCCTGCTGCCTGCCTCATGAATTACTGGACAGAAAGTTGAACGCTCTAAAGTATGTGTGTTACTTAATTAAGGAGCTACTTCTAGAAGAGGGTATTAAATGTGATTTGAGAAACCACCAGAGCAAAAGAAGATGATGAGGTTCTTCAGTGCACACTTAGAATAAAACATTCAATATGATGCAGAGTACAATAATCCACAATTGAGTCAGGCAAAGATTTCTCTAAAATTGGTCAGACAGTAGTGTTAACAGAATACTCCAGCAAAGGTTAAAAAAAAGGATGTGCCAGGCTATGGTGGCACACACCTTTAATCCCAGCACTAGGGAGGTAGAGGCAGGCAGATCTCTGTGAATTTGAGGACAGCTTGGTCTACAAAGCAAGGTCCAGAATAGCCAGGGCTATTACACGAAGAAACCCTGTCTTGAAAATTCAAAAAAAAAAAGAAAGAAGGAAGGGAGGGAGGGAAGGAGAGAGAGAGAAGGAAAGAAAAGAAAGTATGTGAACTATTTCTCTGGTATATTACCAGGAGGAAGGTAGTTTTTCTTCCTATTTCAGAATCGCTGGCAGTGGAAAATCTAACTAATTACCTTCGGATACTTTACTATCGATTTAGTGATGATTCTCTGATTTCTTTCTCAGCCCTTTTATCATCTGTGTAAAGGAGGGCTAGTGATTTATTTTTAGTTAATTTTGCATCCTGCTACATTTCTGAAGGTGTTTATGAGTTGTAGAAGTTCCTTGGTAGAATTTTTGGGGGTTGCTTATGTAAACTATCATATCATCAGCAAATAGTGAGAGTTTGACTTCTTCTTTTCCGATTTGTATCCCCTTGAGCTCCTTTTGTTGTCTTATTGCTCTAGCTAGAACCTCAAGAACTGTATTGAATAGAGATGGACAGAGTGAACAAGCTTGTCTTGTTCCTGATTTCAGTGGGATCGCTTTGAGTTTCTCTCCATTTTTTTTTTTTTTTGATGTTGGCTGTTGGCTTGCTGTATATTGCCTTATTATGTTTAGGTATGTTCCTTGTATCCCTGCTATCTCCAAGACCTTTATCATGAAGAGGTGTCATATTTTGTTGTAAGCTTTTTCATCATCTAATGAGATGATCATGTGTGTGTGTGTGTGTGTGTGTGTGTGTGTGTGTGTGTGTGTGTGTGTGT
>PVIU01032137.1:0-13922 GCA_004026605.1 Ondatra zibethicus
TCCCCTACTTACCCCTCCTCTTCTCATGTTGGAGCTGAAGGTGTCTCTCTGAGATCAAGTTTTCATAAGCTACACAGCCAAAACCCAAAGCACCTTCTCCTGCCATCAACTCCAGCGTGAGCACCAGGCCCTGGGTGCCAAGCAGGGGAAATGGGCAAAATGAACGGGGAGGGCTGTTGGAGGTTGTTTGCATATGCAGGAACGCGGAGATGAGGTGAGTGGCTTAGCAAATTCTGGCCTTTCCTATCCTACTCCAGGTCAAACAAGAACAACAGTGTATCCATCATGATGGGTAGTTGGCACAGCACCACAGGTGAGGTTGGGGAGGCTTCATATCCACCTGGTGCTTTTCACAGAGATCAAGTGAAAGTGATGTGTTAGCAGTGTCTCCAAGACCTTGATTTATAGACTCCTTTGGGGTCTCTTAGTTACTTTCCTACTTCTGTGAAGAGAGAAAATGGTCAAGCAAACTTATAAAAGAAAGCATTTAATTGGGGAATTGCTTATGGTTTCAGAGGCTGAGTCCATGACCATAGTGATGGGGATCATGACAGCAGGCAGGCAGGCATGGCACTGGGGGCAGCTGAGAGCTTACATCTTGTCCACGTGTATGAGGCACAGAGGGTGCCTGGAGCCTCAAAGGGGATTCTTGAAGTTGGACTGAATGCATTTTTCACTTTGCATTATGAGCCTACAGGGGTCAGAGAATGAAATGTGGTGGCTCGAATAAGAACAGCCTCCAAAGGTTCATATATTTGAATGCTTACTTAGCATTCAAGTCCATGAAACTGCTTGAGAAGGATTAGGACATGTGACCTTGTTAGAGGAAGTATGACACAGCACAGGACAGAGGTTGGGGTAGGGATGGGTGGGTTGAGGTTCCAAGGTTTCAAAAGCAGACTCCAGTCTCTCTTTTCTGCCTGCCACCTGTGGCTTAGATGTAAGCTCTGAGCTACTGCTCCAGAGCCACCAGCCTGCCTGCCTGCTGCCACGCCCCCCACTGTGATGGTCATGGACTCTAACTCTCTGAAAATGTAAGTCCCTATAAACTCTTCTATAAGTTGCCTTGGCAGCTCTTCATAGCAATAGAAAAATAACTAAGACATGGGGCCTTGATAGTTTTTGTTTGGGAAGAGTATTACTGTTTCTGTGTCTCTGTCTCCTTTTCTTCCTCCCTCCCTCCCTCTCCCCATTCTGTTGCTTTTCCACCGATTAGACATTTGAACCCAAGTTACATGAGCCGTGTCCTCGGAACAGTGAGGTTGAGATCAGTCACATCTGCAGAAGCATCCAGTCTAGACATCCTTTGTTCTTTGCCTGCTATAGTGTGTGCGTGGTGGTGGTGGTGGTGGTGGGACAGTCCTGGGAGTTTTGATTTTTGGAATGACAACACAAGCGCCTGCTTACAGAGCCACCAATTCATGGCTCCAGCTTGACTATGTGTCATGAAGAAAAAGCCGGGCCACCCATGAGGACCAACCCTCTTGGGTTGTTCCAAGAAAGAGGAAAGGACTTCCTGAAACATGTGGGCCATCTTCTCCGCCCTGTTTTGTTTTTCTACAAAATGTGACAAGCCACGGAAGCCAGGTTGTTGACTGAAGTTAACTTATTTATGGATCCTATAGTACATTCCCAATGTGTCATAGGGCACGCAAGAGAAAGTTCAGCCTGACACAGACATGCTGCCTAATCTCTGTTGATATTGGGAGGGTCTGCAGCTCATCAAGTGGAAAATTGGAATTTAATGGGGAATGACTCTTGGAAAGGAATTGAGACATCTTCTTGTGTTTTTCGTGTTGTAAAATGTTGCATGACTTCCAACTGCTTAATTACAGAGCTATTCATTCCCCAAACATTTGTTGAGTAATTGGTTGGTGCATTTCCTTAGTTTTTCTTCAGAAAACAAAACTCATGAGGGTGCCACTACGAGGAGCCATCCCCCCATCCACGAGCTTAGTGTGTTCTCTTTTCAAGAAATCGCTAACACTTAAGCAGTTTTAAGATGGCTACATTTTAGGAGAAGATATATTTTAATGAGCCGTCTGTCTCTCATGCCATCGTCAGGATGATGCTGCAAAGTGGAGAGAGCCCAGCCTCTAACGGCGGAACTGGGTTCCATTCGCAAGGCTGCCATCCACCAGCCTCCTGGACTAGAGTGAATCACATCCTGTCTCAGACGGATTTCCCACTGAAAGAATGATTGTTACAATACCCAGCACACAAGGGAAAACCCAGGGATAAGAGAAACCTCTCGAATGGTGACATCCTATCAGGCACATAATAAGTGCTCACATAATCATATCATTATGGCTTAAATAATCTCATCAGACATAACTCTTTGCCAAACCAAAGTGAGTTCATATTTGTCTCTGTCCCAAGCCCACAGCTGTCTCCCTTCATTCCCTACTTAGGCTAGCCAGGCACACATACAATACCCTGTTGTGTGTTCTCTGATAAGGCCTCCAGTGCTGAACATTCTGTGTTCTCTCTCTACTCTCTGCCCATCCCTAGGAAATCTGTGCTGTGGTGTTTTTCTTGCTATGGGTGAAGGCACCCAGAATTGGCATTGGTACTGCTTAGGCTGTCAAGAAATACTTATCCATTGGTATCCATGGGAGAGTGAGCACAGGGTAACAAAGTATCAGGGTGTTCACATCCCGTGTTGAAATGGTATAGTATTTGCATGCAATCTGTGCGCCTCCTCCTGCGTACTTTAAATTACCTCCACATTTCTTGAATACCCCTCCCAATGCCAGTGCTACAGAAGTAGTTCTGCTATATTATTTAGGAAATGACAGCAAGAAAAAAGTTTGTACATTTCAGTACAGATGCAAATGAAAAGAAACACAGTATTTCCAGTCCACAGTGGGCTGACTTTGCAGATCTGGGACTGAAGATATAGAGGGCTGGCTGTCCTTGTCTTTTGAGTAAACAAGTCATACAGCTGGGTTGACAGATGAAACCATACAGTGGCATGCACTTATGCAATAATTCCCAAGTGGTGTGTGTGTGTGAGTGTGTGTGTGTGTGTGTGTGTGTGTGTGTGTGTTTGACAATGGGTCCCTTATTCTATTGCTCCTACCCTAAGGAGAGCCAGTAGAGTGAAAATCTCAGGGAGTTTCACATTAGAACTAGGTCAGGGAGGGACCATGGGCTGGGTAAAACCTTTTGGGGATTTCAAGGTCCCTCTCACATCATGACCAAGATTGTACTCACACCTGCTGTGAAGTGTTGTTCATCCTAGGAAGTATAGGATGTAGTGGTTGTTGCTGTGGTTGTTTTTGTTGTCTTTCAATATAAGGAATTGCTTAAAATCTTCTCCATTGTGAAAGTTTTTTTCCTAATGATAAGTGTCTTACCTCTGATACATACACTTCTGGAACACACACTAATACAAATTACTTGGGCATAGAGTCAGTAACTATGACTGTGTCTGTGAGGTTGAGCCTATGAATTTGACCTTATGGATACCAGGTTCTACCTGAAGGAGATATCCAACTATCAATAGCAGACAAAAGATCATTTGTCTCAAATGCCCTTTATAAAACAATAATTAATCTAACTATTGCCTCCTTGGAGTCTTCTGTTGACAATGAATTTGCCAAGTAATCTTTTTGCACAAAGTTAATAAAAGGCATCACTTTTATTTTCATCTTGTCGTGCAGTCAAACACACACACACACGCATGCACGCACGCACGCACATGCAGAATTTACTGGTTCCCCATCTGTACTCACCTATCCTCTGACCTTCTATACCCTCTTTTGAACTTAGAGAAGGGCATTGGTGACTCTCCAGCCTGTCTCACCAGACTTGTTGGGCCCTGGTTTCTAATTGTGTTCAGCCCACTGGAAACACCAGCAGTCAGCTGGCAGGCAGGTGAGAGATCTCAAGGTGTTTCCTCTCTGCTACCTCCCTGCTTGCTGCTTTGTTTTGATCTGTAACTTCAAGTCTATGCTCCCCCTCCTCCCCAGGCTCAAAAGCACTATTTGTTCCATAACAGCGTCTCATTGCTGCAAGTTTCTCAAGCCCTGATGTTCCTTAGTTTCTCTTGACCATTCCCATGCCCTTATAAAGACTCCAGTAAACAGTTTGCTTCAAATTTCAAGGTGAGTATACCTGCTTTGTTTAGATTTTTGTATCCCTCCTTATTTATGTAGATATATGTGTGCCTGCTTGTCTGTATGTGCAATACATGCATGAAGTACCGGTGGAAGCCAAAAGAGGGCATCAGATGCCCAGGAACTAAAGCTGTAGGCAGTTGTGAGCTACCCAATGTGGGTGTTGGGAATCAAATGCTGGTACTCTACCGGAGTGGCAAATGCTCCTAACTGCTGACCCATCTCTTCAGCCTTCCACACCCATTTCCTGTTGCCATCTTAAGTTATTCTGGAAATTGTGATGCTTTTTCATAGTTAAATTATCATACTTAGATAAGAACATCCAAGCTACAAATCAGAGAAGCCAGGATTAGGCCAGAGCATAGCAAACTACAGTTTGATCACGGATACCAGAAATCTTGCAGCAGTCACGTGCTCTTAAGAGGCTTGGCTTTTCCTTAGGAGACTGAAAGGTTGCCTCTAGAGTATTATACCTACAATGACAGCATTTATCAAAATTCACCCACTCGTCCAAGATTCAAGGTAAGTTAGTTTAATGTCTATTTTGGAGCAGACTTTAGAAATTCAAAACAGATATGCTTCTTGTCATTGAAACTATTGCCCTATTAGGACTTGGCGACCAAGCTAAGAAATGTGTATATGAATCACTGAATGGAGTCTTGAGGGGTAAGTGGGAATTTATTACATAGGCGGATGATAGAGAGAGAATCCTGTGCAGAGGAAACAATGTAACAATGATTGGAAGAGGAGAGTGGGGTGACCTTACTTAAAGGAGCATAAAAACATCTGTCATTTCTAAAGTCCGACTGAGAAGGATAGAGGTAGTAGACAGGACCAGACTTGGAGACAGGGGCAAGTTAAGAAGGTGCGGGGATGTAAGGAGTCCTGTGTTGTGCTTAGGAGTCCAGACTTCATATTTAGGGTACTGCTGACTTTGGACTTTGAAATTTAGTAGAAACATGATTGGACTAATAGCATTTTAGAAAAGATAGTATGGTGACATTGCAAGGAGGTAGGTTAGAGAGGGATTGTAACTGGAGACTTGGAGATCAGAAAGGTGTTGGAAGAATAGTTAAGAAATCCATATCTGTCATGATGTAGGCTGGAGGGATCTGGGCAGTGACAGGCAGAGAGAGGGTGCCAAATCCAAGGATCTCTACTGAAACAAAACCACAGTGTGATTTGAATGGAAAAGTACACTATACAGAATTACCTTTAAAAAGAGATTAAGATAGAATTAATAATTAGAAAAGAGATAGAACTGATTAATAATTAAAAATTAATTAATAGTTACAAAAGAGCTAGAATTAATAATTAGAAGTCAGATCTCTAAAGTATGCAAGAATAGCAGCTATATAGAGCATCTTCCACACACCTCTGGGCTGAAATACAGTATTTAAATAACAGAACAACCAACGCTTCTAACTAACAAGTCAAAGTTATAAGCTTTAGAGAAAGAAATCATAAGGCTAGAGAGAAAGCTCAGTGAGTAAAGATGCTCGCCACCAAGCTTATAAGTTTACTTCCTGGTACCCACAAGGTGGAAGGCGAGTTATGAGCTCTGTGTGTTGTTCTCTGTCTCCCCACGTGAGCTGTAGCACATGAACATACCATGGCACAGTAAGCCACACCATGCCCCATCATACCACAGTACAAACACATACACCCCCACACCCTACACACACCAGCACACCACAAAGACACACACACATACATCTAATTTTATAAAAATGAACTCATCAAAATAGATTAATTACTAATAAACTTTATCAAGAAAAGAGGTAACATAAACTTATTAATTAAGAAATGAAAGGAGGGTATAATCATTAGAGAATACCAAATTTTAAAGCATACTTTTCAGGTTCTTATGCAAATAAATCTGAAAGTCTAGATGAAGTACGTTTTATTGTGTGTGTGTTTGCTGTGCTAAAGATCAAACTCAGGGCTCGTGTGTGCTGACAAGTCTTTTACCACTGAGCTATATCCCAAGCCAACACTGATGACATTTTTAGAACAAGAGAACAAAAATACTTAATCAGACCAACTTCTACAAAGTAAGTATAATTAACAAGGAAATAATGCACCCCAGAAAGTTGTCACTAGCTGGTTTCATAAAGGAATCTTACCTAATCCCCAGAGCCCATGTTGTCCTGGTTCAATGTTTTAAATTAGTAGAAGACTGAAAAGACAGGGGCAAATTCCTAAGTCCTTTTCTGAAGCAAATATAAAACTGAGAACTGACTAGCTAGAAACTTGAGAAAGAAAGTAGTAAATATAATCTATGAGTATTCATAAAAATCTCTAAAATTTTTAAACTTAATCTGAACTTTTGAAGAAAATGCATTGAATGGAATCTTAATGTAGGCATTGGGAGGTCAGGAAGCCAAGGAACACATTCTCAGCCAACGAAGTACAACTCCGCTGCAAATATGACACAATATAGCCAAGCAGGGAAAATTCAAAGACTGCACGGTTGGCTTGTCATAAGGAAATCTGTACAGTGCCTTATTAATAAAGTTCAAGGGGACGGAAAAGATGGCTTTATGGTTTAGAGCACTTGTTATTCCTGAAGAGGACCTGGGTTCAATTCCCAGCACCTACCTGAAACTAGTTCCAGGGGACCCAGTACCTTCTCTGGCTTCTGTGGTCATATATATATACTTACAGGCAAAACACTCATAACATAAAATAAATATGTCTTAAAAAACTCAGAAAAATCATATGACTATTTCTCTAGATACTAAGGAAGTTTTTGAATAAATTAATAACATATTCATAAAAATACATTCAGGGAGGTAGAAATAGAGGAAATGTTCTTAACATTATAAAGATGTGTGTCTTAGTTTTAACTCTAGTATTCTATTTAGATGTGGAATACTGTAGTAATTTGAATTTGTTGTGTGTTACATTTGTATCAGTATATAAGAACATTTTAAAAAGAAGTAGAAACATACAATATAACAAAAATAATTTTGAACTTGTATCAATACACAAATTATCTTAAACAGGAATAGAAATTAATTTTACATATGTAAAATGACAATATACAAGAATCCATAACAATGCAAATTATCTAAAAATGATAGTTTTTAATTTAGTTTACAAGTAGATATAATAGTCTACCTTATTGTCCCACCCTATTTATCCTCCTTTTTCCTATTCCGAACGAGAGTGCAGAGTCTAATCTTTATTGTTCCACCCCCAAACCTATAACAACTTCCTGTGGGATAATGCTCTTATATACTGTAAAGATTTGTCCCTCATATTAGTTTAATAAAACACTGATTGTCCAGTAGGCAGGCATGAAGTATAGGCGGAGTGATCAGATTAGGAGAATTCTGGGAAGAGGAAAGGCAGAGACACAGTCGTAAGCCAGAAACAAAGGAAGCAAGATGGAAATGTCTTACTGAGAAAAGGTACCAAGCTACATGGCTAAACATAGATAAGAATTATGGGCTAATTTAAGTGGTAAGAGCTAGTTAGTAATAAGCCTGAGCTAAGAGGCCATACAGTTTATAATTAATATAAGCCTCTGTGTGTTTCTTTGGAACTGAACAGCTGCAGGACCAGGTGGGACAGAAATCTCCATCTACAACAACTTATAACCAACATCTACAGTTGACAATTATCCCTAACCCTGAGAAAAATCAAAATCCATCCATCCAATCTATTGGGAAAGGGGGCATTGTTTTCTAAGAATTACTTCTAGCGGTCTGGGGAGAGACAATATCTCTATGGGATCCTGTAAAATTCTAAAACAATAGGTAAGGCTCATGAAAACTAGCTGTAACATTTGTAGTCAGTCTCAGAGGAGTGGGTAAGGCTGGTCTGAAGTTCTTATCTGAAGCTCTGGCTAGTGTGCTATAAAAAGGTGGACCATCTCAGCTACCTTGGAATTGTCCTGAGCAGTTTATAGTCCAAAACCGATCTTGGAGTGGTGTTTATCGGTTCAGTGGCATTATTATGGACCGGGTAGAGTCGTCATTGTGAAGCCTCATCATCTTTTTAGAGACTTCAGAGATCGCTGCTAGGAAAATTTATTGTTTACTGTGTAAAACTTAAACATTATTAATATTAAAACAGAAAGTTTAAATTTTAAGGTAGTAATATATATAAAGAAAGATTCTAAAGAGTCAAAAATAAATATTAAGGGAAAGAGATTTGTGACAACAATAGTCCCTAGATTTTGTCTTTTTCTGTCCCACACCAGGTAGCTCTTCTGATATGAGACAGAGACTCTGAATTCCCAAAACCAAAAACCAAAAAAATAAAAAATAAAAAAGGTGAACTTAACTAATATAGTATGTATACACAATGGAATATTTTTCAGCAGACAAAGGGAATGGAATACATACTAAATAACGGTGAAATTTAGGAGCTCGTTTTAAGGCAAAGGAGCCACAGACAGCAAGTAGTTACCTATTGTTTAGTGAAGCAAACCTAAGAGACGGGAGGTAACTCAGTGATTGCTAGAGGACCAGGGAAGGAGGTACAGTTGGGAGAAATTGCTAAATTTCTAAAGTGGGGCTTTGTTTTTGAATGGCAGACATATTGTGGGATTAGACAGCAGTGAGTACACACAGAAACCTCCCAGAACTGAGGATTTTGGAATGACTATTGTTTATGTTGCTTATCCCACTACAATTTAGAAAGAGACCCTCCCACAAAGAAATACTGTGCCAGTCAGAAGGTGATATTGGCCGGTGGTGTGATTCACCCTAGGGCTGCTCAGCCTTTATACACATGTGGATGACATCATAGGATCTTCTCAGATGTTTAGTTTTTGTTTCTCTTTTGTGGTTTTTGGTTGTCATTCATTTTGGCATTAGAGATTGGACCTAGGGTCTCATACATACTAGCAAGTGCAGTACCTCTGAACTGAACTCCCAGCCCCATGCTTAGATTCATAATCTTTCTCTCTATTTTTTTCTCACTCTCTGAAAATAACTCTGGATTCCGAAGGTCATTTGCCCATCACTGCCGCACTGCAAGAACAGGGACTAGCAGTCAGGATTTTGTTTCTGTGGTGAAAGCAGGGAAAAACATAGATGAAAATGAAGGAGGTGGTGGATAAGGTAACCCAGGAGGCCCTGAGTTGTGTCTGTGCTCAGGATTGGAAGGCCCCTCTGTGGCTCGAGAAAGGGCTCAATGGTTAAGAGCCCCTGCTCATCCTCCAAAAAGCTAGGGGTTCCATTTCCAACACCCACATGGCCACATGGCAGCTTACAACCATCTGTAACTTCAGTGTGAGGGCATCTGGCTTCCTGTTCTGGTCCCCAAAGGTACCACATATGCAACCTGGTATGCATGGCATGCAGGTAAAATAGCCACACATACACAAAACAAAAATTAAGTCTTTACATAATAAAGAAAGGCGATGGGGGCGGGGCTTGCATTCAGGAACGAGAGCTGCTTGATTGGTAGCACAGAGGGGTCGGTGTCCTTGCTTGCACAGTGTACAAGCTTGAGGATAGTTACTTCAGCGGCACTGATAGTCTGAATCATCCTCAGCCAGCTTGATGTCACCCTTGCGGGACAGACACATCTCTTTAAGGTGTGAGTGAATTTACTCTGTGATTCTTGATCATCTGAGAATACAATAGATGAATTGTCTCCTCCCAACAAAGCTCATAAATTAAGTATGTTCGCTTTGTAGGATCAAATACTGTGTGTTCCTTCTGAGAGACTGGCCTTTTTCTACAGCCTAGGGTCCAACCCCAATGGCTTTGGCACTCAGTTCTCTCCCCTGAGCTGTAGTGAGCCAGGCTTCTTGTCTCCATCCCACCACGGCCCAGTTCTTCCACAGAATAACAGAGGGTCTTCATTCAGCACTAGCCTCACTTGGAAAAACAGAACTATAGCATCATTACACACAAAAGCCGCTCCCTGGGAAGCACTGTGCTATCAGGGCAATGACAGTGGCCTTGTTTTCAGCTTAGCTTCCCTCGGTTATAGAGGGTGCAGTCTATCAGAAGACCCTGAAGTAAACTTTTCTACTGTAGTCTCATGTGAACGAGAATCGGTAAGAGAGCTCAGGACTGTGGACATTTAGCATCTGTTTTAAATGATTTAGTTTGAATGTGAACCACGTCCTTGCAGGTGCCCATGGAGACCAGAGGTGGTTGGACCCTTTTGAGCTGGAATTATAGGTACTGGTGAGATGCCTGATACAGGTTCTGGGGACCAAACCCAGGTCCCCCGTAAGTGCAGTCAGCAACTCTTCACTGCTGAGCTATCTCTCAAGCACCTTCAGTGACTGTTTAATCCAGGACCTCTACCTACCATTAGGAGAAGTGGAATCACACTCTCAGCAAGGATGTTTAGATCATTTCTAGGCAATTTCTTGGGATTCTGTTTTCTTTCTAAAGCTCTATTTCTATAGAAATAATCCAAATATTTAGGAAGATAAACTCAAAAAACAGGAACACATCTCCATACCTAGTTACCAGAAGAAACGCATCCAGCAGTCAACTCAATTAGCACAGGGAATGAGACATAGAGGGGACGTTGAACATTTCAAAAACCTGCAGGGTCAGAGGTTCAAGTGTGACATTTTTGGATTAATGTTTAATTAATGACACAACTCAGTAGATTTGGGTTATGAACTCTGAGTAATTGAAACTGTGAGGATCGCTATGCAAAGGAGTTATATACCTGCCCCCTTCAGAATTCCTAGAAACATTTATTTGGCTATAAACCATTTGCCTTAAAATGTGGTATGCCACTGAATTATAAGTTTCTTTTTTCTTCTAGTGAAAACACTCGAAGGCAGAGGTCAGTTTCAGTCTGAAAATATGATTAGTCTCATTTTGTTTCAGAGAATCCTGCCCCAGGACTCTTGAACAGTCCACTGGCCCAGACCCATTGCATTAGGACGCCCTCTGAGAACTCATGGGGCAAGTGTTGGGTGCAAGAGGAAAATCAAAGTTGGCCATTTGCTTCTTTACAGAGCTCCTGGCTCTCGCCCCGCTTTGTGATTAACGAGCTCCCTCGTCTGTGCTTTGTTTACACTTGTCAGAGTCCTGCTGGAGAGAAAATCGCTCACGTAGCAAGGAGAATCAAGTTTAGCCAAGGCCTTCAATTAGAAGCTAATGATTAAATTCATTTGGCATTCTTCGCTCCATAAAGGCATTGCTCGGAAGGAATTCTTTTGGTGGAATGTGGCTGCCTTTTACACTTCGGCCACATTTCCCATCCATTATCACTAAATAATCTTCAGTTCTTGTAAATCCCTTTGCAAAGGCTTCGTCTGAAGGAACTTAAAAAGGAGTAAATCCTCTGAGATATTACAGGATTCTTGCTGTGTGCCTCCCGTAGGCTTCCATGAGAACTGTTCAGCTTAAACCCTGGGCGTTGCTTTGAAGATGCAGCCAATGTGCCGAAATCCAGGAGTGTGGGGGGGGGGCAACCATGAACATTTATAATGGAGCGCGCATATGCAGTGGTATTTTGGGTGTAGAAAAGAGGGGAAAAGCAAAACTCTGATATTTTCCTGTCAATGGCATTTTGATAGAAACTTCAGTCTCTCTCCTTAGTAGGAGAGATTAGAAGTCACCTGGGAGAGCCGTGTGAAATTATGGGGCCTGAGGCAGAATAGAAATAAGAAGAAAAGAAATGAGTTTTTGACTCCTACCTTTCGTTATTAAGCAGTAACTTAGGGTCTAGAGAGATAGCTTAGTGGCATGCTGCACAAGGATGAGGACATGTGTTGGATTTCTAGAACACCCATAAAACAAAAGCCACCAGTAACCCCAGTGTTGGGGAGGCAGAGATACTGGGACTCTCTGGCCAGCAAGTCTGGCCAATTAGGCCAGTTCCAGGTTCAGTGAGAAACTCGGGCTCAAAAATAGATAGACAGTGATAGATGGATGGATGGATGATAGGTAGATGGATAGATAGATAGACAGACAGATGATAGACAAGTACATACATACATGCATACATACATACAGAAGTGGCTGAGACACCCAACATCTGACCTTCCTATACACAGGCTCTGCCACCCACCTACACACATATGTGTATATGCATACACAAGAATATACACACAGTTAAAACTAAACTGTGTTGAAAGTGGGATAGACTGTGGGTAAGGCACAGTCCTAGAGCGCTTGCTAACTAAAGTTCAAAGGCCTCTGTCCAGGAAGCTAGCTCCACGGAAGAGTATGTCCTTACACGTATATTGCCTTGGCTTTGATCTCCAGTACCAAAACCTTTTTAAAAATAGTATGTATCTTCTTACACAAGCCATGAAATGCAGCCTTTCCCCACCCCAAAGGCGCGTGTGAACACCTGCCGTGCACCGCTGTGTGCAGCTGCCAACGCTTTCAGCTTCCAGAGTGCACCGGGCCTCACAGCTGCCAGAGAAGTGGCTCTCGCGATTGCAGAGTTCCTATTTTTAATCACTCTTGCAGGAGATTCTGGGCATCTCTGTTTTACTCACTTGGTTTTAAAACATTTCCTGCTCGAGTTCCCTTCTTATCAGGAGAAAATAAATTGTAGATGACATTGTCTGTGGGCTTCAGAGACATTTTCTACCCAGCATGGCTCCCGTTCTTACCGTTGGTCAATAGGCTTCGAATACCAAAGAGCCTGAGGCTTTCACTTTACGTTTCTACGCATAAGGTATTTTTTTTTAATTTCAAAAGTCATGTAAGTAGCCCAAGAAATAGTGTCGGAAGCTTTCTGATACAGCAGTGGTGTTAGCAGGATGTCTGTCTACTTCCTCTCCATCCCAGCATGCTGAGCCAAAGCCCAGAAATCTCCAAATGGAAATCAGAGACAAGTGTTGGCTTTTCAATTATATTTTTTATTTATTGTTTTGCGAGAGTATCCTATTCTGTACATGCGGGGGTCTGAGGGCAACTTGGGCAAATCTGTTTCCCCCTTCTACCATGTAGGGTCCGGGGATCAAACTCAGGTCATCTCAAGCTTGACAACAGGTGCCTTTACATGCTGAGTAGTCTTATCAGGCCTGGAATGAGATTTTTAATTGCTGTATTTTCTCCAATCTATGAGGCTGTGGGAAAAAGAAAGAAAGAAAGAAAGAAAGAAAGAAAGAAAGAAAGAAAGAAAGAAAAAAAGAAAGAAAAATAACCACACAAGTAACCCTGCAATTAACTAACCCTTTGGCTGTGAAATCACTGGTTTGTGAGATATAAGAGAAGCGTACATTTCTCATGTGATGAAGAATAGCCATCAGTACTCCCCATGTCTGCTGTGTGCCCACCTCGCTGCCTGCCACAGTAGAAACGGAAGGTGAGGGAACATAGATTCCCTTGGGGAGAGAAGGTCACACATGGAATTGCAGGATAAATAACCACCTAATCTCCATGGACAGGACTGAAAGCCATCAGGCTGCAGAGAACTGAGAGATGGGAGGAAATCTAAAACGGCTTGAGGAGGCTGGGCACGCTGAATTTTAAGAGTAATCGTGGGGAGAAGAGCGCATGCGTGATGAGAACCGACGCGCCAGTGTCGAGGAAATGGTCGGCAGCGACACATTGTGGACAGACTCTGTCTGAAGCAAGCTGCCTGGACTCAGTTCCAGCCCAGCCTTTTCTTCACTTCTGCTGGCTTTGGTTTGCTTTAAAGTGTAGTTACAAAATTCTAAATACCCCAATTAAAAAATGGGGTAAGGATCTGAATAGAGAATTCTCAACAGAGGATGTTCGAATGGCCAAAAGATACTTAAGGTCATGTTCAACTTCCTTAGCAATCAGGGAAATGCAGATCAAAACAACTTTGAGATACCATCTTACACCTGTCAGAATGGCCAAAATCAAAAACACCAAGGATTCC
>PVIU01032138.1:0-13896 GCA_004026605.1 Ondatra zibethicus
CCACCGACATGCTCTTTATGTGCACATGTGGTCAAAGCCAGCTGATGTATGCCAAAGGACAAGCTTGCCAGTCACACCCTGAGCCAGCACTGCAGGATCTGTGCGTGTCCATAAACTCTAAGGTTAACAGGTGGCACTCTTCATGACTTCAGCCGCTGACCATGACAGCTGCTATGGTAGCCCACAGTAGGGAGGTGAAACGAGTGTCCGGAAAGTGTCGCTGGTGACTTGTCTTGCAAGCATGAGGACCCCAGTGTGGTGATATTTTGTTTGTGTGTTAACAAATAAAGCTTGTCTGAAGATCAGAGTGGGAAGCTACCCATACTACTTAGCCATAGAGGCCGGGCAGTGGTGGCGCACACTTTTAATCCCAGCACTTGGGAAACAGAGGCAGACGGATCTCTGTGAGTTCAAGGCCACCCTGGGCTATACAAGACTGAATCAATCTAAAAGAGAAACGGAGCCAACCACCTTTAATCCCAGCACGAGGGAGGTAGAGACAGGAAGTGATGAGGCTGGGCAGAGAGAGGAATATAAGGCGGAAGGAGACAGGAGCTGAGGATTCAGTCTGAGGATTCGTAGAGATAGGATCTTGCCCCCTTGGTTTTGAGGATTCAGTAGAGGTAAGAACTAGTGGCTGGCTGCTCTGCTTCTCTGATCTTCAGGCAAGCTTTATTTATTAAAGCACAAACTAAGTATCACCACACCTCAATACAATTCTCAAGTGCAACTAGCAAAACTGGGCATGGTGACACACAGCATTGGGGAGACAAACTCTGGCCAGGTCAGCTGATTCAGTGAGCTTCAGGCCAGTGAGAGACCAGTTGGATGGTTGCTGAGGAACAACACCTGAGGTTGACCTCTGACCTCTACATGTGCACACACCTGCACATGCATGCACGCGGGCGCTTGACACACAAGAAGACATATAAATCAACCAGGATCGGGAGTAGATTTTCCTGGATTTTTTGAGACATAACTCGACTTAGCATTTACAGAATACAGACTTAGCGTATTCCCACAGCTTTGCAACCATCAACAAACATGATTCTAGAAGAGTTTACATCCAGAAAAAAGGCCCTGGCTCCATGAGTACCTTTCCTCCATCCCACCCTGAGTCACTGCTGCTCTGCTGTCTCTATAGCCCTGATGGTTCTAGGCTGGTAATGCCTCAAAACAATCCCACACCAGTTTGGATTAAAAGGGATTATTTAGATTAAAACTTACAGAACACCATCCTACACCACAATCCTCTTGTAGCAAACAGGAAACAGAGAGTCTAGCAGTCTGAACGGGAGCCGGAAGCAAGAGAGCGCGTGGAGGGCTGCTGCCGCTTTTTAAAATGAAAGAGACCACGCCCCAGTTATTGTCTAAAGGAGCGGAAAGAGCTCCCGCAGCAGGCTGGATATAAATAAATGGTATAAACAGATAATAACCAAACAAATGTATCTCTGACCTCAGGAGCCAAATATGAGTGGTCACAGCCCAAGAACACAGATTCACAATTCCCTGAATTCCATGTTCCAGCGTGGGAGCCCTTGGAGAAGGTTTTGAGTCACAGAACAAGGAAAGTCATGAATCAAGCCTGTTTGGTTCATTTCCTCCAAATGCGTTGGTAGAAAACCATCAGGCAGGTGGTCACAGCCACATGGGGGACTCTCACCTCTAGGCCTCAGGTGCTGTCTGATGGCGCTCCTAGCCCTTTGCAGGGTAGAAACTGGTGGTCGATTGACGTGTTCCAAACTTTTTCCTCACAAGAGGTCAGGTCCAGCACAGAGATGGGCAAGGAATGTATGGGTGAGTCTGAGGCTAGCCCAAGAGAAATTGTAATTAGGCTCTGGGACCTATGAATTCCAACCTCTCCACAGTCACTGAGGCCCTCGTCCGTAAACCAGCCTCACAGGAACTCTGGAAGGAGGTGCTGCTCTTCCCACAAGCATTCATCCATGACAGACTTGCTCAACACAACGTGTGGTATGTTGTGACTCACTTTATTTAGCTTGATGCCTCTGAGGTCCATCTGCCCATAGTGCAGCATGCTTTCGTAATTCATTTCAGTTTCTGCCATAAAATGTTCCCCTGCACAAATGTAGCTCCTGCTGTTTCACTTTTCAATTGCTGGACATTTTGTTGCTTCGACCTTCCAGCTGCTCCTAAAGATGTTTCTGAGGGGTCTGTGTGTGGAGTTTCATGCCGTCGCCGGGTGAGCGTCTCAGAGGAGGCTCTGGAACTCTGTGGTGGGTGACGCCACACTTAACATCTTGGAGCAGACGATGTTTTCCAAAGTGGCCAGACACTGCATCTTTCCCCAGCAGAAGGATCCCAGATTTTTCCATCTTTGCCAACATTTTTTAAGGGTGCTGGGGACTGAACTCCCTCAAGCATTCCAGGCAGATGATCCACGGTCAAGCCATGCCTCAGCCCCTCACTGAGGGAGAGGTATGGTAAAAGGCAAGCTCTCTACTGCTGCATCATGGCCCAGCCCTCTTTTTACTTTTTCTTTTGAGACAGGGTCTTACTAAGTCATATGAATGTTCTTGCGGAGGACCCCAAGCTCTGGTGCACACATTAGGTAACTCAGGACCTCTAAGGCCAGCGGCAGGTGCTCTGACACCTCTGACTTCCGTGGGCACCTGCACTCATGACATCACACAAACACACAGACACACACACACATAATTAAATAAATCTTTTTTTGTTTGTTTGTTGTGCTTTTGGTTTTTGGTTTTTTGTGACAGGGTTTCTCTGTATAGCTTTGTAGTCCAGTGTAGCTTTGAACTCTCAGAGACCCACCTGCCTCTGCCTCCCAAGTGCTGGGATTAAAGGCATGTGACACCACCACCTGGCAAAATAAATCTTTTTTAAAAGCAAGCTTAGGGGCTGCAGGGATGACTTGGTTAGGAATTTATGGTTCACAAGTGTGAGGACCCGAAGACTCTTGTTTAAAAAAACTAAAAATCAAAGCAAACAGCTCTGTGCCATGTCACTCAGATGGGGCAAGCAGGATTCAACCAGGAGCCGCCCAGGGTTTCTAGTCCCAGGCCCTCAAGAGGACAACAGCAACAGCTCCACACCAACCAGGAGCCTCTGGCACCAGGTGGTTGGGCACCATTATGGTCCCTATGGCAGCATGGCCTTAGGGCATCAACATGGCCCCCAGGTGGCAGCTCAGACCTTGGCATTGGCATGGCCTTCCATGGTGTCATGGGGCCATGGCTGCTACTGAGGGTCATGTCTGGATCCAAGGCCCTATTATAGCCAAGGTCTGAGTTGATGCCCATAGCTCCTGAGACCATGGAAGGCCATGTCAATGCCAGGGGTCTGAGCTGCCACCTGGGGGCCATGTTGATGCCCGAAGGCCATGCTGCCGCAGGGGCCATGCCAATCCTGGTAGCCTGCAATGTCACCTGGGGCTGTGGTGACATCCGAGCCTGGGCTGCTGCTGAAGACCATGTCTGGATCCATAGTTCTATCACAGCTGGTATGGGATCTCTATTGATGGCCATGCCCCATGTTGTTACCAAAGGTCTCATGGATTCCAGGGATCTAGACCACAACCTGTGGCCATGTGTGTGTCCAAGGGCCATGCTGCTGTCAGGGCCATGCTGATCTGAATGACTTGCTCTGTCACTCTGAGCCACAGTGTCATCTGGGCCAGGGCTGCTCCCGGGGGCCATGTCAGGGTCCATGGTCCTATAGCGGCCAGGGTTTGAGTGGATGTCTATGGCTCCTATTGTCTTGGAGGGCTACGAAGATGCCCTGGGTCTGGTCAGCTACCTGAGACCATGTTGGTGTCAAAGGTCATGCCGCTGCTGAAGCCATACTGCTCTGGGGGGCCTGTGATGAAGCCATGGAGACATCAGGGTCCAGGTTGCCACCTAGGCTCATGCAGACCCTGCAGCAACTAGGGTCTGTGTTGATGTCTACGGCCCATTTTACCACAAGGGATCATAGGAATCATTCGTGTTGAAATCTGAGGGCCATGCTAAGCTGTCTCACTCCCCTCCCTGCCCTGGGACAGCTAACCTTGCCCCTTGCTGGACACAGCAGCAGGAGAAATGGCCACCACACTTGGGAAAGATGACCCTAGCGCTCACCACGGGCTGGCGCCTCACCCGGGCAGCACACTAGAGCTGACTCTGTCGGCGGTGGTACAGGTGAGCTGATCCTGAGGACGTGAGAATAGCGGAGCTGACCCTGCCCCACCCCCATCGACCATGTGGTGGCATGGGTAAGGGAAAGATGCCCTCCTACCCATCCCTTGCTGCCTGCAGCAGACAAGAGAACCAGCCTTGCCCCTCACCAGCTGCAGCAACAACTGGACCCTGCAACCCACTATGAGGCACACTAGAACTGACCCTGCTGTCAGGGGTGCAGGTGAGCCAGCCCTGAGGGTGTGAGAGCAGAAGAGATGATGTCCCCCATATATGCCCCCTATAGCAATTAGGAGAAAGGGCCCTGCACCTCGCCTGGGCAAGACAGAGCTGGCCCTGGTGGTGTGAGTGTGAGCAAGCCTGACCCAAGGGCCTGAGACCAGGAGAACTGGCCCTACTGCTTGCTGCAGGCGGCTTTGGGGGAGCTAGCCGGGGCAGTGCTGGAGAGCTTGCCCCGGTGGTGACAATGGGGGAAAACTGGCTAGCCCACCTACCACCCAGGCCCAGAACCAGGCCTATGAGAAGGGAATGAACTTACAGAACCAAAACATCAGGATCTCCAGGACACAGGACAACAACAGGATATCCAAGAGGAGCCCCAGTGAGAGCCCATTTATTGATGGTGTAGCAGAAGCCAGAGGCCTCGAGCCAGACCAATGACTCATGGCAATGAGCTCTACACTCGCAAGAGAAGACAAAGGGCTGAGGCTGAACTATGTGACTCACCGGGCCACGCCACCACTTCCAGGATGAGATTCTGATTCGTCTTCATCTTCTTCTGATTCGTCTTCTTCTGATTCGTCATTGTTGTCTTCTTCTTCCTCCTCCTCCTCCTCCTCTTCCTCCTCCTCCTCTTCCTCCTCTTCTTCCTCCTCCTCCTCTTCTTTTGACTTTGTTTTTCTTTGTTTGTTTGATTTGCCTTTTGGTTTTTCTTTTAAATTTTGTTTTGTTTTGGTGAGGGAGGCTGCAAGGGGGTATGTGGGGAAGGGGTTAGATGGGATCAGGATACATGATGTGAAATTGGCCAAGAATCAATAGCTTTTTTGTTTTGTTTTTTAAAAGCTGGAAGCTAGCTTTAGTGATAAATGATCATAAGCCTAGTGTTGGGAAGCAGAGTCAGGGGATCTCTGGGACTTGCCGGCCAGCCAGCCTACTTGACAGACCCCAGGCCAACAAAAGACTGCCTCAAAGAAGAACCAAGATGAATATTTCTGGAGGAATGGCACCCAGGGCTGACCCTATGGCCTCACACACACATGCAAGCATACACACATGAACACATATTCACATGCAAAGAATCGTCCAACAAGCTCCTGATTTGAAGGTCTCCCAAGGACAATCAAGTCATCTGTCTCCAACAACCATGAGGTCCCATGGATAACTTGATCCTAACTGGAATTCTGAAACCTCCGTATTTGGAAAATCCAAAGGATGGTATCCCACAAGCCAGGCAGAGTAGCGACCCAAAGACGAGACTAACTCGGTTTGTGGATCTCAGAGACATGGGACATTCCTGGCACAGTGTCATGGATGGAGGCTCTGGGTCCCTCAACCACACACACACACACACACACAGTGATAACAAATAGCAAATGGAGACACAGCCCTTGTAAAAAGAGAGATTTTCACCAAATATATGAGCTGCCAATGCCCGGGAGGCTTACTCAGTCAAATGATTCGGCTGTGGCTTTATTTCGAAGTGTCTTTTTAGCATCTCTAATAATAAGTGGCATTTCTTGCCCAAGTAGTGCAAGATCCTAATTGGCCCTGGGGAAGGCATTTGTCACCTGTTTCAGGGGAAGGGCGAGCAGCAGATGCCATTACACTAATGATTTCATTTTTTACGACACTGAGCATTGTTTATGCGCTGTTCTTATTTTATTGCACTCAGATTAACAATCGCTCATGCCCAGCCAAACTCTGAGAAAGCCAAGCTCGGAGCACATTCCGTTTGTTGGTGGCCGCTCCCAGTCACCCTGATCAATCTGTCTGTGCTTTCTGGAGGACAGCAACCAGCTCTGGTGGAGTCTGTTCAATCAGTCAGATGGGATTTGTCTCATCCTCTGAGTTAATTAGGTCTTCAAGTAAATGCTCCAATAATGAAAAAATGTATGTCTCCTTCTTCCGTGGTCCTTCACTTTGGACTTCCCATGGTCAGCGGGCAGTAGTGATGTGTCGTGATGCTGGGACTCAGGAAGAGATGTGGATGGTTTCCTCTATTTTCCTTTCCCTTCCTGTCTTTTTCCTTTTCTTTGTCTTTCTCTCTTGGTTGATTGACTGATTGATTGATTTTGTGTGTGGGGGTGTGCCTTCATGTGTGGGTGTGCACAAGTGTGCATGTGGCTTCCTCCATCACCCTCCTTTCATTTTGAGACAGAGTCTCTCACTGAACCTGGAGCTCACCAATCAGGCCAGGCTGGCTGCAGTGAGCTCCAGGGGTCTGTCTGTCTCTCTACCTCAGTAGTACTAGGATTACCAATACATTGTCATGCTCAATTTTTACATGACTGCTGAGGATTTGAACCCAAGTCCTCCTCGAGATTGCTCAGCAATCATCTTACTCATGATCTTGTACCATGTGGACAGGAAGGTGAGGGAAACCATTTGTCGCCATGGCAACACATCAGTGAACTGATACCATCTGCATCTGAGTGTAGACTGCATCCTCACAGCACAAGAAATGACATATTCCTTCATCTTGGTTTGTGTTTGTTTGTTTGCTGTGAGACAAGGTTTTGCTGTGTAGCCCAGGCTGGCCTTGAACTCATGATCCTCCTACTTCAGCCTCCTGAGTGTGCACATAACAGGTGTGCACCAGCCCTGTTCCTGTAAGGTTTTTTTTTTTATCATTATGTGTATGCTATGTTCTGTGTCATATGTGTGAGGGTGGGTGCATACATGTATGAAGAGGACACCCTTGGGTATCAGTTCCTGCCTCCTACCTTGTTTTAGACAGTCTTGCCCATCACAGTCACTTGGTCCCCAAGCTTCTGGATTCTCCTGTCACTTCCCCACATGTGTACATGCTACCGAGTCCTGCCTCACATGGATGCTGGGGGAAACTTCAGTCATCACATCAAACCCTTGACCCCCTAAGCCATCTCCCAGCCTTTTTTCTCCTTTTTTACTTCTTGAGACAGGGACTCATGTAGCCAGTCCAGCTTGGTCTCAAATTTGCTGCATAACTAAGGGTGATCCACCATGCCCAGTTTATGCGGTGCTGTGGGTGGACCTGGGGCTCCCCGCTCTCTAAGGCAAAGCACTCTACCAACTGAGCCCCATTCCCAATCCACATCCCCATCTCCTAAGGCACACCTTAGAAGACACCGTGCAGTAGAAGCAAGCCCAAATCCTCGCTGCTGGAGCACCTATGGCTCCTGAAAGCATCTACAATTATGATTCTCATTATCCTGATAATCTCATTCGACAAAGTCATACAAACACTGAATTACCAGATCCCCAGCCCTCACCCTTAGGAAAACACAGGCCTGCAGTCCCACAGGCAGCCTGTTGAGGCACTTAAATCAACCTGATGGATACGAACCAATCATCGTGTGTGTTTAACACATACTGCGGACTCATTAACATTGAACTCAGGCTTTCAATGGAGCTTAACTACCACATACATTTTTTCCCAGAAGGCATGTCAAAACCTTGTCACATTTGGCTCCGTGCTCTCTTAATCTCTCTCCACCTTACCTTTTGAGACAGGGTCTCTCACTGGACCTGCACTTGTCATTTCCACTAAGCTGGCTGGCCAACGAGCTGCAGGGATCTGCCTGTCTCCAGACACACCCCATCCCCAGAGTTAGGTTTACTGCTGTGCAATGAGCAATGCCCAGTGATGTGCCCAGCTTTTATAGGGTTTCCAGAGGTCTGGACTCGGGTCTCCAGTCCAGACACTGTACTCACCAAGCTGTCTCCCCAGATCCCCATTTGAAGCGGCGAGATCAGCAACAAAAGCACGAAAGCTGTGAAGATGGTGGCACTGCAGAGATCACGGTACTCTCCAGCCTGAAGAGACGCTTGTTTGCAGAGTGAGTGCCAAAGCAAGAAGTGGGGGGAGGGAAGGGTTCCGTGTTTATCTGTGCTCATCAGCTACTTGAGTCTCTCACCCTCTGCACATTGATTTCCCATGAACTCGTGAGTATCATGGCACAGAGTTCATAGCCATCTTGGTGGGGCGGGGGGATGGAAAGGAGATATAAAATATTTACCTGGCCACTTTCCCAGGCTCATCAATTTTAATGGAGGTGCTAACCACTGTTGCCATCCTTTGCCAGGAGTTCTCCCTGCTCCTGACTGCTCACTGATGTCATTGGGGTGTCAACTCTGCCTGCAGGGAGTGTCAGAGGCTATGAGAGAAACCACCATCACCCACATTGTTAATCAAATTAAGCAAGGTTTATTTTCTGTCAGGCAGGTTTATCTCCCTAAAGTGGGTTTGAGACAACGGCATTGAACACAGGAGAAAGTAGGGTTTATATAGCTCCCGCCCCAAAAACTGCAAGGCTGCAGGGTTTCCAGAGGTTGGGGATATTTGTTACAGAGAAACTTGGCAGACCAGCTTATCTTATCAAGTTGGATTTCAGAACATATCAAATTCCAGAAAATGGGTCAAGACATGGCCAGATTCAGAAAACAGGAATGAACTTATTTTGACCTTAATAAGATGGTTTCTAATCTTAAAACAGAGTCAGGTGGTCCATCAGTCTCTGGGCTGGAGTCAGAGTTCTGGTCCTCCCAGCTCCCACTCCCCTGATGTTTGTGACCTGTGGGAGGCATCTGCTTTTGTCTTTGTTATTGCCTGTGTTACCTCCCGGTTTGAAATTGGCCTGCAAGCATCTTGGGGCAGGTAATGATTCCTGAAAAAAAAAAAAAAAGTGGAGGCTCTAAGGAGATAGTTTTTGCTGAGTTGACAAAATCCTAGACAACAGCTGAGCCATCTCTCCAACCTCAGCTCCTCATGTCTAGGTGGACCAGAAGGCATCAGGTGGTGGCAACAGAAGCATCCATCATTTTCAAGTCCACCCACAGTGACCCACTTCTGCTAGCTAGGCCACAGGTCCACAGTCCTAATACAGTGCCACCTGCTGGAGACCAAGTGTTCAAACATAGGTGCCTGTGGGGGACATTTCACACTCAGATTATGATAATTTGAGAGGTCAAGTCTCAGTAAGATTTGTCCCAAAATTCCCACTGGAGCAGAAACCCGTGATACATACCTTGATCCAACCCTCAGCGCTCTCAAACTCTATTCCTGCAGAGTGCAATGAAGGCTGGTGGAGCTGTGTGTGGTTGTCTGTGTGCATATGTGTGCATGCTCATGTGGTGTGGGTTCATGTATGTATATGCATGTGCATGTTTGTGTGGTGTGTGTGCATGTTCCTGTGGTATATGTGCATATTCGTGTGGTGTTGTACATGTGTGTGTATGTTCATGTGGTGTGTGTGTATGTATGTTCATGTGGTATGTGTATGTGTGTGCATGTTCATGTGGTGTGTGTACATGTGTGTTTACATGTTCATTTGATGTGTGCATGTTCGTGTGGTGTTGTGCATGTATGCATGTTCATGTGGCGTGTATGTTCGTGTGTGTGCATGTACATGTGGTGTGTATACATGTGTGCACATGTTCATTTGGTGTGTGTGCATAATTGCGTGGTGTTATACATGTGTGTGCATGTTCATGTGGTATATATGTGGTACATGTTCATGTGGGTGTGTGCATCTTTGTATGGTATGTGTGTGCATGTTCATGTAGTGTGGGTGCATGTGTGTATGTGTGTGCATGTTCATGTGGTATGTGTGCATCTTTGTGTGGTGTGTGTGCATGTTAGGGTGGGATATGTACATGTGCGTGTGCATATGGAGGTCAGAGGACAACACCGGGCTCCAACCCCATTCAGGCTCATTCCACTTCTCATTGGAAACAAGATGGTGGCTAATTGTCTACTTGAGCTGACCTAAGATCCCCTGGCAGGAGAGTTTTAGTGAGGCATTACCTCCATCAGGTCACCTGAGCGCTTGTCTGAGGAGTATTGTCCTGATAACTAATTAAGGTGGAAGGCACACACACCTAAAGGACAGATGGTACTGTCTGTGGGCTGACCCTGGCCCTGGGTAAGACTGAAGACAGCTAGCTGAGGAGAGGCAGCACAGGAGCGTTCGGGCTTCGCTACTCTTGGCAGCAGGTGTGTTGTGGAGTTGCTGTGTTAAGTTCCTACCTCCACTTCCCCTCCAGTGAATTCTAACCTGTCACTCTAAGCCAGGATATTTTATCACAGCAACAGAAATGAGTGGTTCTCTGAGAGGTCTGGAAGACCACCGGAAGGCTAGCCTGACTGGCCAGCAAGCCAGGAAAACCCTGTCTCTCCATCCCATCATCACTGGGATGTGACTCCTCCTGCCACACTGAGTTTTTATGTGAGTTCTGGGGCAGGGGGAGTCAACTCAGGTCCCCACACTGGGGAGGCAAGCATGTTACTGACTGAGCCATCCCCCAGCCCCCAATGGGGCTCTCTGAGTTCCCTGAGAGACAGGAGGTCTCTGGAGGCACTGAGCCTGCCTTGCCAGGGGATGCAACAACAGCAAGGATTTTGAGGCCAGCTGATTTGCTGGACCATGAGCTCTAATGGCAGGGTCAGCTCTGGGCTCTGCAGAGCCTCCATGTTTCTGGGACCATGTGAGGCAGCAATTTGTATGTTTGACCTTGTTATAACCCAAAGCCCCTCTCTGATATTTATAGACAGTTAACAGTTACTAGGAAGTTTTCAATCGCTGGTCAGGAGAGGGAATTTTTATAGTTGAGCACCTATCCGTGCTCCTGTAAGGGGCCCCTCACTTGCACTTTAACCAATAAATTCATTCATTCACCAAGCTAGACTTGAGTACCATGTCCTGCCATGGCCACCCTATCTCTGGTGAACAGACGTTTATTTTACCTCCCTAAGAAAAGTGCACTTAACTTCATATCCTAGTGGGCACCAGTCAAATATCCTTCAGCAAGGGAAGGAGAAAGTTCATGGCTAACTGAATCCTGGGTAGGGACCCAGGGTAGGGAGGGTAGGGAGGGTAAGGTCTTGACTCAAAAAATCAGCAATATTTTCATTATTGAAGAAAACTTCTGTGTGTGAAGTTTGGATACATTGGAGAAGGGAATCCCTGGCCATGGAAATATCAGGCAAACAAAAACAGGGCACCCAGGGGTTCAGAATGGCCCAAAGCAGCTGAATGGAACCACCATGGGAGGTCACTGTGGGAACCCAGTGTAGGAGGATGGACTGGGGTGGCCCTAACTTGCATTGAGTGTGTTGGTGATTTTAGTGTAAAATGATGTGACTATATTAGTCAGTGTACATGGAAATTTCTGTCCTGCCCAGCACCAAAGCCATTCAGTCCCAAAGAAACACACAGAGGTTTATATTAATTATAAACTGCTTGACCTCTTAGCTCAGGCTTATTATTAACCAGCACTTACAACTTAAATTAACCCATAATTCTGGTCTATGTTTAGCCATGTGACTTGGTAACTTTTCTCAGTGAGGCATTCTCATCTTGCTTCCTCTGCATCTGACTGGTGGCTGACTCTCTGCCTTTCTGCTTTCCAGAATTCTCTTAGTCTGGCCACCCTGCCTATACTTCCTGCCTGGCTACTGGCCAAACAGCATTTTATTAAACCAGTAGGAGTGACAAATCTTACAGGGTACAAGAGCATTATCCCACAGCAAGTCAGGGTTCTCTAGAGTCACAGAACTTATGGAATATATATATATAGAGAGATATATACATATATATTCCCTTTTCATATATATATTGATATGAATAACTTATAGGAGTGACTTACTGGCTGCAGTCCAACTAATCCAACAATGGCTGACTGCGAACAGAAAGTCCAAGAATCCAGTATCTGCTCAGTCCCATAAGACTGGAGGTCTCAGCTGGTCTTCTGTATATGCTAGAATCCCAAAGAAGTAGGCTCCACTGCCAGTGAAGGAATGGACATGCTGTCAAGGCGAGGGCAATCAGGAAAAAAAGCAAAGCCCTCCTTCTTCCATGTCCTTATATAGGCTTCCAGAAGAAGGCGTGTAGGACCCTCACCCCTTATTCTCAAAGGGGAGAGAAGAAATTTCCTAGCAGAATGTTTTCCCAGGAAGATAGTGGCTTTCCCCTCTCCCACCTAGGACAAGGTCACTTAGATCAGCCCAGCCAGCCACCTGGTACAGGCTGATAAAGATGGCCTAACTCAGGAACAGTGGCCTTGCTCTAAGAACAAGGAGAAAGCTGACTTAGCAGAATGGGAGGGAGCAAAAGTCCTTGCACATGTGCCAAAGCAGCTTCAAAAAGCCTCTTTGTAGTTATGCCTTTAAAAGCCTACCCCACAGAGGAGATACAACTCCTCTCTACCTCACTACAACGGGGATGGACATGAGTTCCAAACATGTTTGTACTATGCTGATTAAACCTTGCTTATTACAGTCTGGGCCTCTCTGGTGGTCTCTCTCTGGGGGTCGTAATCTGGGCACAACAGGTGTGGTCCAGATTATTGATACATCTTTCTGCTCAAAATCTGGATTAAATGCATGTGTCATCCTGCCTCAAGATCCAGATCAGAGGTGTGTCTTCCTACCTCAGAGGTCCAGACTAGAAGTGAATTCACCCCCTTCAATGTGTTAGGCAAGCACTGTAACACTGAGCCACACAGTGTTCCGATCCAAGCAGAATATCTCCCACAGGTGTGTCCTCCGCTCAGGGTTGTAGTTCGTCCCATCTAGAGTCACGTGGACAACCAAGAACAGCCATCACAGTGACCACAGTTGTGCTTCAGGGACACTCGGTCTATCGCTGGGGCGCTCTAGCATCTCACTGAGCGCATCATCAATTCTGTCCCTCTTGCCCCCTACTCTCATGTCTAGGTTTGGGACTCTGCCG
Organism: Ondatra zibethicus; assembly: GCA_004026605.1. Taxonomy (NCBI): domain Eukaryota; kingdom Metazoa; phylum Chordata; class Mammalia; order Rodentia; family Cricetidae; genus Ondatra; species Ondatra zibethicus. The sequence continues at coordinate 13,085 of PVIU01032138.1, forward strand.
GGAACTGCTGAGTCCCCTCTCATCCTCCCTGGGCAGCTGCGTGTGGACCGGTGCCTTGGGCTCTAATCTAGTTGTCAGTGCCCACAGAAAGGCTTTGAGATAGGAGCCAGAAAAGGCGAAGAAATGAACCTCACTGGTCTCCTCCTGCCCAGAGTGACTGCAGAAGAACAGCTGTGTCCCATGTCAAAAGCCAACAGTGGCAGCAGCTCCCAGTGTGGGGATAGGAGGAGTCGGGCAAGCAAATCCCTTAGGGGCCCAAGTATCAGCTGAAGAAGCTGCTAGCCAGTGTGGTTTGTGAGCCTTGTCAGTGGCTAAGAAGCTTCCAAACCTGGCTCTCAAATGCTCAAGATGTTCAGAAAGCCCCTAAATCCCTTCTCTGCTCCAATATACCAGATTTATTTTTCTGTTCACAGATAAAACTTATGACCAATGTTTGCCCCAAGCTGAAAGTGATCATTCATGATACCTGAGTCTCCAGTTCAGTGGCAGAGCACCTGCCTAGAATCCCCCAGTGAGGAGCTGGGGTGTGGCTCAGTGGTAGAGCCCCTGCCTAGAATCCCCCAGTGAGGGGCTGGGGTGTGGTTCAGTGGTAGAGCACCCACCTAGAATCTCCCAGTGAGGGCCGGGGTGTGGCTCAGTGTTACAGTGCTTGCCTAACACATAAAGGGCCCTGGACATGTCTGATATGATAGGAAGGGACAAGAAAACATTAGAGAACTCTCTAAGATCTCTACCAGGATACATAAGGGTTTCTGAGGAGACAAACTGAAGACGAGAACTGAACCAGGAGTCAGTGACTGACCATAGCACCA
>PVIU01032139.1:0-13886 GCA_004026605.1 Ondatra zibethicus
TGGGTACTGGGGTATATGCCTGGATTCCATGTGGGTACTGGGGTATATGCCTGGATTCCATGTGGGTACTGGGGTATATGCCTGGATTCCATGTGGGTACTGGGGTATATGCCTGGATTCCATGTGGGTACTGGGGTATATGCCTGGATTCCATGTGGGTACTGGGGTATATGCCTAGATTCCATGTAGGTACTGGGGATCCAAACTCAGGCCTTCATGCTCATGCGGCAAGCATGCCTACCCACTGAGCCAGTTCCCCAGCTCTATTTAGTATTTTATAATCTGCTTTCCACCTCTCCTTGCTTGCTACTCTGGTCATAATTATCAATGATGAGACAAATTCCAGAATAACATTCTGTATTGGCTTTATTTTTTTAAAAAAGTACTTTTTTTTAATATAAAAGGCTCAAACTTAGGACTTCCAATTTAATACATGCTTTCTATTTATAGATACTGTTATGTTTCCTTTGACTTATCAAACAATAATTCATGTTTGGCTATAAAGTGACATTTGTATCCCATAATTTTTTTTATTTGTTCAGACTATTGTAAATATTTCAATTTTAAAATTTTGAACACAGTTTTAAAAAAATTATAAAATTCTCCAAAGTTTTTAGCACTTGGATATATGCAGAGTATTTATCCCCTTATAGTAACAGATGTTAGCTGTGCTTATGAAAACCCTTATACAGATAAAATATATTTATGATTGTTTAAAGAATAATACTAGAAAATTGATAACTATATACAAGAAATCAAGGTATTGCTTAGGAAAAGTTAAAATAAAAGGTATAGAATCAGATGTAGTTCCAATAATATACACATTAGATATTAAAGTCATGTTTATACACAAACACATATACATATACCCCAAGATAATTTGAGTTATATATTCTCTTAATTTAAATTATTTTAATATTCATGTGGTATTTTGCAAAAAGAGTTCTATAGTTAATTAAAGTATATGCTACTATTGTATATTAGCTACACATCAAAGTACATCAAATAAGAACTTTTTGAATTTTATTTACTAATAATATATATTTAAATATATTTTTTACTAATACCTTGCAAGGCTCCATTGAACTGCTTTCATAAACTCCAAACTTTAAAAGTTACATCATATTTTGAGATAATATAATGTTTTCTTATTCTTAGGGAATATCTAAAGTTGTTCCAATATACCTCTACATGAAGATATTTAGAGTTTTACATGTATCCAATGTAAGACACTGGGATAAAGAAAGTAAAGATAGGTACTAAGACAACACCATGTTGCTATGACAAAGTACCATAGACTGGATAACATATTAAAGGCTGGAATTAATTTCCCATTTTGCTGAATGCTGTAAAGTCCAAGATTAAGTTTCTGAAAGATGCAGTGGCTTGAGAAGTCCTGCCTCTTGGTCTATTGAACTGCCCCTTCTAGGTGCATGGGCATCCATCTTTGGTTCTCACCAGATTCAAGGAGAAAAAAGGTCTCTCCTGCAAAGGTGCTCTCCAATCCCATTCATGAAGACTCTGTACTTATGCCTCAATAACCTACTAAAGCCCCTCATCCTACCACTATCACCCTAGAGACCAGGACTTCAACCTATGGATTTTTGAAGACACAAATATTCTGATGCCAGGAGGTAAGTTTTACGAAGGATGGCATCTTCCTTGTTCTAGATGGAAGCTCTTTTAAACTGAATGGTCTTGGAGGGGAGGCAATGAGGTTGACAACTGATCTTGAAAACATTATAGAGAATGCCATCAAGTAATAAGTATTAATGTAGGAAAATTATACTGCATTGCTAAAGCAGGATAAAAATATAAAAAGTGCACAGTGACTCACCATTTTATGAGTAATAAGAATGTTGAATTAGATATAATCATACATTACAAATGATCATCTCTAGCTGGTGGGTTGAGGAAATTGTTTTGCTTTATGTATAGTCTCTAATAGTACTACAATGAACAAGTATATGCTCATAAAATAAATAGGATTTTAACTTCAGAAATAAAAACTTGGTGCTGGAGAGATGGCTCAGCATTTAAGAGTACCTCCTGCTCTTCCAGAGGACCCATGTTCAGTTCCTAGCACCCATGTGAGTTAGCTCACAACTACCAGGAACTTTAGCTACAGGAACTCCAACACCTATTCCAAGTCTCGGTGGGCACCCACCCACATGTGGCACATGCAGACATAGATACAGGAACAGATACATGAATAAGAATAAAACCTTATTAAAGGAAAAGTTTTTATTTTTTGAGTGCTATCCATAATAATGTACTTTTTAACTTTGAAACTAACAGTGCAATATAAGCTATTAGTTTGGGGTTTCTCCAATGACATGTAAAGATTTTAAACTCATGAAATTGTTTCAGAGAGATTATTCCATGTGGCCCTTTAATTTTACAAATAATAGGAAGCCTAAGGTTCAAAGAGACACTTCATGGCAGTTATTATTTTTACCCAGTCTTCCAAAATCAAACCGAATTAGGTCAAGTTCTAAAGATCTAGATGAATTTAATTCCTTGTTTTACAGTATATGAATGTTGCTGTTCTAGGTTGCTTCCTGTAGCTGTACCAAATACCATGGACCAAAAACAATTTGGGAAGGGAGGGGTTTACTTGGCTTATACCTCCAAGTCACAATCCACCACTGAGGGAAGTCAAAGCCCAAGCATGAGCGTTGCTTCCAGTCCTGCTTCCTGGCTTACAATCTGCTATCTTCTCACAAAGCCTAGGACCGACCAGCCTGTGATAGAATCTCTCACAGTCACAGTGGGAGGAGTTCTCCCACATCAGCTGTTAATCAAGACAATGTCTTACAGACATGATCACACGCCTGTCTGATTTGAGCAATCCCTTATCTTAGGTTCCCTCATCCCGCGTGACTTTAGGTTTTGTGTCAAGTTGTCAGCAAAAACTAGGCATCATAGTTGTCTTCTTTAGATGAAAAGCTTCACCTCTTCCCACTTCCACCTAGGTACCTGCAAGCTTCGCAGCTGAATAAAATTGCATTGCGTGTATTAACCACAGGAGTGAGGTAGCCCAGGAACAGAAAGACAGGCACTGCATTTTGTTCCTCACATGTGGACTCCAGCTTTAAATTCTCTAATTCGTGTGTTCAACTTGGAGTACGTGTAACAGCCAGAAAACCAGAAATAGGTCATGGCGGCAGTGACTTAAAAGATAGGAAAGTAAACCGGAGGGTGGGGGCGTGCACCTTTAATCCCAGTACTCGGGAGGCAGGGGCAGGAAGATCTCTGAGTTAGAGGTCAGTCTGGTTGGTCTACAGAGTGAGTTCTAGGGCAGTCAGAGTTGTTACACAGAGAGACCTGTCATGAAAAAAAGGAGGAGGAGGAAGAAGAAAAAGAAGGAGAGTGAGGAGAAGGAGAAGGAGGAGGAGGAGGAGAAGGAGAAGGAGAAGGAGAAGGAGAAGGAGAAGGAGAAGGAGAAGGAGAAGGAGAAGGAGAAGGAGAAGAAGAAGAAGAAGAAGAAGAAGAAGAAGAAGAAGAAGAAGAAGAAGAAGAAGAAGAAGAAGAAGAAGAAGAAGAAAAGAAGAAGAAGAAGAAAGAGGAAGAAGAGGAAGAAGAAGAAGAGAAGGAGAACACTGGGAATAGAAAGGCTTAATCAAAGGAGTTTTGAACTTGCAGGGTGATGAAGAAGACAGTGGGTTGAAACTGGGAGAGTTAACTAAAATGAAGGGTGTGTGAATGAGCCGTATGGAAACCTACTATTTTGTAAGCTGTGGTGGTTTTCACTAAAACGTATCTCATAATCTCTGCCATTTGAATTATTGGTCCTCAGTTGGTGATGGCATTTGGGGATGCTTTGCAAGTGTGTTCTTGTTGAAAGAAGTGTGCTAATAAAGATGGCCTTTAAGACATTAAAGACTCTGGCCAATTCTAGTTCACTCTCTATGCTTTGTCCTTTTGATTCAAGATGTGAGCCATCCTCTTTCTGCTCCTGCTATGATGTCCTCACTCTACCATCACGGTCTCTAACTCTCTGGCCCATAAGCCCAAATAAATTATTTTTTCTACAAGCTGCCTTGACTGTGGTGTTTAATCACAGCAAAACCTACACCATACAGACGTTGGTGCTAGGATTGTTTTGCAGTTCGGTGAAGAATCAGACTTTTTTTTTTTTTTTTTTTTTTTTTTTTTTTTGTCTGTTTGCCTTATGTTTTGGTTATTGGATTCCAGGTGTTTTGTTTGTTTGTTTGCTTGTTTGCTTTTTGAGGAATATGGAAAACTTTGAATCTTTGAACTAGAAAAGTAGTTAAATGCAGTAGGCAGAGCTTAATGGCTGTCCTAATAGACAGATCTGAGAACAACAAGGACCTTGGAGACCCAGCTCTCGAGGTTGCAAAGAACTACATGAGCAGCAGGGTGAGAAACTATTCCTATTAAATTTTGGTAAGGAATTTTTTTTCTTTTTGTCTGTGTCCTAAGAATTTGCCTGAGGCTAAATGAAATGTCTTGTCTTCCTTGTTATTTCTGTTTATTCTGCCTCTCCTTTATCTATTCATTCATGTTCTAGCTCCACTATAAAGTTAAGAGACTATCTCATCACACATGTAACCCATCACATACATAGTTATGTGGAACATGATGGTTTTCTTTTTGTTTATCAAATGGGCTACTTTCAAATTACTTGCATTCAAGTTTGTTGACAATTTCTTTTATGCTGAAATTCTCTAGTGAATTTTTTATTTCTATCACTACAGTATTTTAAGCCCAGCTTTTCTGTTGGGTTGTATATGTCATTTCTATATCTTTACTAGCTTTATATTTTGTTCCCATTGTTTCCTGACTTGATGCTGTTTCTGTGTTTTTGTATCTCAAGCCATTTATTGCTTCTTTAATGTGGTATTGTAAGTTGTTAGGCAATCAATAGAAAACCATTTCTTTGGGATTAGTTGTCTTTTGTTGATGACTCCCCCGCCCCCGCCAACTTTTAGCTTTAATGTAGCCTGGCTAAGGTGTATACATATAAGAATGCACCTCAAATACTTCTCTCACTCTTTACAGAATAGCCTCAAGAGGTAAAAACTTTTCTATTGACATTTAGAGATGATCCAGTTGTCTCTGAGTTTTAAGTCAGCAGGGGTTAAAGTCAGGTGACATGGCTGCTGCATAGACTGTAGTGGTGTCCTTTATCCAAATGACCCTCCAGCTGTTAACATCTACCAAGGTTTTACAACCTTCCTAAATCATAAAGCTTCCACAAAAGCTTATGTGTTGCGGCAGATGGAGTGACTACTTGCAAACAATAGAAATGGACTTTGGCTAACTTAAATAGAAAGACAAATCATGGAGAAGGTATTATATAACTCATAAAAATCACTGCTAACACCATGGAACTAAGCTTGTAAAATAGGCCGGGGAGAGGAAAGCTTATTAGTATTCAAGATTCCATCTGAAATCATCTCACAAAGCTAGTCTAATGAGCACACTGTTGCCACACCACTGGTATCCAATCACCTAACATGTGCTGCCTTCATCTCTGCACTGAATCTTTGCCATTACTGTTGCTCTACTATGCTGTCCCTGGAAACACATGCCTGCTTATTTATGGTCACTGCTTGATGATCTCCTACTATAATACCATATGTCATCATCTTTCCTTGGGTCACCAGCACGAGATTTCAGATTCAGGGTCCCTACATAAGATGTATTGAGGTAAGGCAGACAGAGAATAAACATTTCTGTCTCTGCCTTCCTTTCACCCTCCTATAAGATTCACAAATCAGTGGATTTTCTAAGCATAAAAAAATTCAAATGTTGGACAGAAAAAGAAATAGGCAAAATATATGTAAAGAAAGAGCAGAGTTTATCTGAGTTTCTGTAATAGAAAGCAAATTGCTAGGAAACAAAGTTCAAGGAGTTTTCAGATATGAGCATGACAAGAAACTTTCCGCAAAATAAAATCAGTATGGAATGAAATTGTTGTTTTACAAATTAGAAATTCTCTGCTCCAATGGAATATAAGTGAATGCAATTCAGACATTAGAAAAGAGTAGCATAGAATGATCTTCAGTTAAACCAATTCCCTTGTAATTATACTCAGTTGAAATAAAGATTCTGCCTCACACTGTGTGAATTTTATGTCTCTATTTCATTTTAGACTGTGGTCAGGTTGCAAATCCTTCCAGGGTTTCAGGACAGCCAGAGTGCATCATGTTCCTAAGCAGACTGTGTCAGCATGGGAAGTCCCATCGGAACAGAGAGCTGAACAAACAGCATGATTGTGTGTCTGCTATGAAATGGAAATGACTGTGAGGCTGATGCAAAGAATGCAATCTTAAATAATGTAGCCACATATATTTCTGTTCTATACATGCATGCATATAAAAATAGACCTGAATATATAACACATGGGATTTACCTAGCATGTCGTATCTATGTATGTGTGTGTTCACCTACATTTGCACATGTATATCCTGTTGAAAAGTAAAAGTGCTAGTGTGGCAAATCTTTAAGCATGCAGTGCTGACTACAAATAATAAAATTTGTTTTCAGATGGACAATACTCCATACTTTTAGATAAAATTGGCACTTTTTTATATTTATAATTACTTATGCTTCTGAACTTCATTATTAATAATACTATATTACACTATCATGGTTCTATTTGGTATCATATTAAATTGGTATCATAATAAATCATATGTAATTTATTCTTCATAAAGTTTTATTTATTTTGGGTTTTTCTGAGTCAATCTCATGTAGACCACGTTGTCTTAAATTCATTATGCAGCCAAAAATAACTTTGAACTTTTAAAAATTTTACTTTACTTATATTCAACTTTTATTCTTCTGCTTTAAAATTTTATTATTTTATATGTATGAATGTTTTGCCCACATGTATGTCTGTGTACCCCATATGTTCATGGTACCCACTATGGTCAGGAAGAAGGTATTGGTTCTCCCGGAAATGGAGTATAAAAGATGGTTGAGCACCACCATATGGGTACGAGGAATTGAACCTGGATCATCTGTAAAAGCTGGGAGCATTCTTAACTGCTGAGCCAACTCACCAGCTCCAACTTAGACCTCTTGATCCTCTTGCTTCAGTTTTTCATGTGATGGGATTATAGAAGTTTGTCACGATGCTCAGCTGTGTCGTGTAGCTTAATCACTGTAGAAAGACTAACTTAGCTCTTCTCATACTGCAACGTGAAGCTCTTATTGCTGCTGTCTAACTTTAAGAAGGTGTGTGGAGAAAGCATAAGGAACATAACAAAGACCTATCTGCTTCTAGCATCCTTGTTTCTTGAAATTTTGCATGACCTTGATGACTTTGCCTTAGCTCTTTTGCTGTTGCTCACAGTCATCAGCAGTTGCTCTGTATCTTAAAGTGTAATTTCAGCATGTGCTTGAAGCATTTGTGTTGTCCAACTGCTTGCATGCAATAGTCAGTAAATATTCAGTTTTTACAGCTGTCATTTATCTTTCGTCTAATTTCCCCCACAGATAACACTGTAGCAAGCTTCCCTTTAGTGCCAAAGGAGCATCTGGGCTCCAGATCCTTGGGGCCCGGTATCCCTTATGTTCATAATCAACATCAGACCATGCAGATGCCATATCTCAGTAGGCTGCTAGATTCAGGTAGATAAACCTCAGAAGTCCCCATCAGCATCCCAAAGTTAGCGTCAGCACATCACTTTGCAAAGATAGGTAACAATTAATTGTTTTTATCTTAAAATGAATCTCTTCAGTTGCCATAGTCCACCTGGAAAGCAGACCATACTTACTGGGCATCCTCTCCTCTACTTCATGTACAAAAGGCTCTGTCGAACTCATGGCAAATGGCTCGTCACCACACAAATGTTTCAGGAAGAGAGCTCCAACCTATCTTACAACAACTGACTAAAGAGCTTCCTACTGCTGCTGCTGCTGCTAAAGTTTTCATGCCTAGAAATATGTATTTATTCCCTCACTGGGGAGCTTCCAAAAGTGAAACCATGTGCCAGCTATTCTGAGCATTGCTTTCTTTTTCAAGGTAACTGGAAGCTAAGTGAATAATCAGGAAGGTGTGTTCTAAATATGGAATAATAGAAAATACAATTACATGTTATTAGGAAAATTTACCCTCAAATCCATGAATTATCTCTATCCAATTACAGAGAGCCTTTCTTCTAATTGTAATATACAAAGTCCTTCTCCCTCTTTACATAAATGCTAGATAACTTCAATCTGGTTATAAAATCCATTCTCATATCCATCAGAAGTTTGCCAAGGTAACAAGGATGTGATGGTGAATGGAGACATCAGTACACTGATTACTTGATAGAGGCTGCCTGGTAGCCAGGACCAAAAGTAGGAGATGATGAACAAAATCACAAACCCACACATGCAGGTACACGTACAATTGTTCACACATCATGTATAGGCACATATACATATATATGAAAAAATATGATGATCACAGAGATGGGATCACTAGGTCATAATCAGAGTGAGTAGTTTCACAAAGGCTTGAAATTTTCTTCAATGTCAAACCATCTTTAATATCATTGGCAGTACTTCTTCAGATGCCTCATGTATGAGGAGCTAGGTTATACTACCAGCCCAGTGGGTAGACAAGTAGGATGAAATTGATGCATGCTTGTTGTAGACATAAGGTAAACCTTGAAGTAAAAGATGTAGCTTTTCTTCTAACCTAATGTGTGTTTTTCCCCAGAAATCATTACTAAGCAGGGGACATGGTTAAGTTCCACATAATTTGTATAACCTTCCTAAGAAGCGATCTGAGTGATTCAGAGGGTGGATGATGGTAAAATTTGGTGACCCATCTTTTAGTATCATCAATTCCATTCCACAGCTAATGTGAGAGCTAGACATTAACAACTCATAGATGTTCTTTTATTTAAGAAGTGACGTTCAGTCAAACAGAAGCTGCCATATCCTATATCCATGTTCCCCACTGGTGAGGACAGAGCTTAGCCAGCAAATAACTGATATTACTATTTCTTGAATTATCTTTGTAAGCCTGTAAACACAGGCTGAGGTAGCCCATAAAGAGTTACTAGCTAAAACTGTTGTTCAAAACCTTGGTTTATTGAAATTCCTTTTGAATCATTTGAAACAATTTCATCCCACATATCATGGGATGTACCTCTCTAAACTGCACTTTCACCATGTCACCATATCTTTTTAAGAATTCATGTGGTTATTGCTATAGGTTTAACTGTTTTTGCTCAAATGTATATGTATATGTATATGTCCACATCCATGTATCCAGATACTGCCCATTTGTTTCCTGGCTGCCCAAACCTAAATAGTCATACAGAGACTATATTAATTATAACACTGCTTGGCCTGTAGCTCAGGATTCTTATTGACTAGCTCTTACATCTTAAATTAACCAATTTCTATTAATCTATGTATCACCATGAGGCTGTAGCTTACTGGTAGGGTGCTGGTGGGCATTCTTCTCCTTTAGCAGCTACATGGTGTCTCTTTGACTCCGCCTACTGTATATATCTCTTCCAGCCTGGCTATATTCTGCCCTGCCAGAGGACGAAGCAGCTTCTTTATTAACCAATGGTAATGAAACATATTCAGAGCATACAGAGGGGAACCCCATATAATCTCCCCCTTTTTGTCTAAATAAAAAGGAAGGTTTTAACTTTAACATAGTAACATTACAAATAACAAACAGGTATCGAGCAAGAACTACAGTTATACTATTTCTTTGTGAGTGTAAAGTTTCATATCTAATTTTTTATTATAGCTAATTTTTATTATAGCTAAGGAAAAATATAACTGTCTTCAACTCCAGAAAAGACCCCAGAAGGATATAATATCATCTAAGTAAACAAGAAGTGCATTGTAAGCAACTGTCAAAGTTCTAGAATTGACACTGACATCTTGGTGCCTTGACAGTCACCCAAAGTTCTTCTGTAACATTGGGACAGCCATCTTCATCCTACAGACCCATAATATCTGGCAGACTTTTTCATGAAGCAGGAAATTTGAAGTTCTATGTGGTTCCTGCATTCCAGTTCATAAAACATACCATCAAGCAGTCCAGGCAAGAGTAGTTTCTTGTCTAAATGGCTAGCCTTGTCACGTTGAAGGAAAATTCCATAATGAGTTTCTTCAATGTCCATCAACCTCTCTGAAATAATTGGTGCTGCCAGAAGCAGACATGTCTCACTGGCAAAAAAAAAAAAAAAAAAAAAAAAAGTCTAATTTCTTTAAACATTTTAAATGCCACATTCTGTCTTTGGTGTGTTTAAGATTATATCTATCTATTTGAAATACATCTCTATATCTACAAAACCTAACTAACATAGTTAAAAGTTTGATTATTATAGATGACTATTAATCTGTATTTCTTAGTCATACATTGCATTTTAAATGAGATACACAAACACAATACAAAGATCCATACTAATGTAAAGTATTCATCGCTATATAATATCCCCCTAATTTTTTTAGAAATTTTTTTAGAAATTTAGAAACTGTAGTCATTAACCACTTATAATCAACCCCCTTTAAATGAAAATAAACATTTATAAGCAATCATTTTGTCAATTTGGGCATTGTTTTTTCCAAACTGCTTCCTGCTATTTATTGGGTGAAGTATTTTAGGGTTCATGGAGACCTTCCAGGGGATCTGATTCCATCAAACTTCATTAGCCTGAAAGGAATCCACAGGTTGTCATCCTCTGTGGAAACAAAAGCAGAACTTCTTTTCCAAAGCAACATATCCTTAAACTAAAATTTTGAAGTCAAGATACCTTTAAAATATATTTTTTGATTTAGCTTAGCAGCCACATAATCAAATGTCTCTCTGCAGTTAGTTCATTAATAGTCAAAAAATTCAAGGAAAACACAGTAATAATATGCATACTCCAGACTCTCTGTGTATTTTTATCTTTAAGTGGCTTATTTTTTTAGTCTATTACTCTTCTACAAGTTTAATATTCATTTTATCATTTTTACTCTATTACTGTCTGTACTTTTATAACTGTCTACACTCTTTTTCCTCTCTCTCCCAAGCCTACATGCATTTTAAAAACACACTGTGTCTTGTTTAGAGGCCTTTTATATCTGAATATGTCCTATTGTGTATCTGAAATCCCTTTCTTACAAGGCAGTCCTGGATTCTGGTTCAACCTTTCTTGGACTTTCAATATGGTGGAGGTTTGTTTACTACCAGCTCTAGGACTGCTGGGTGGGAGCTGTGCTCACCACCTCAACTTTGGGAAGCATTGTGCAGCAATAAACCCTTTTTAGTCTGGGTAAAAGCTAAATCTGCTATGCAGCATGCTGCATGGCCTGGAAATGTTTTTATGTACGGCTGCAGGAATCTGCCATACTTTCCTATATGTGCACAATCTGATCTAGCTGCTTGCCCAAGCAGGGATACTGAGCAACAGGCATGTTCTCAGCTACTTTTCTCCTAATCCTGAGTGGGTATATAAGAACCTAGACCTTAAGTGTGTGGCTGGCCACATGGATTAACACCAAATGTATGGGTGCCATTTTGTAGCCTGAGACTGCTCGTTTGTTTCCTGGCTACCAAAATCCAAATAGTCACACAGAGACTATATTAATTACAACACTGATTGGCCTATTAACTCAGGCTTCTTATTGATTAGCTCTTACATCTTAAATTAACCCATTTCTATTAATCTATGTATCACCACTAGGCTGTGGCCTACAGGTAGAGTTCTGGCAGGTGTCCTTCTCCTTTGCCAGCTGCATGACATCTCTTTGACTCTGCCTGCTCTCTCTCTATTTCTCTTCCAACCTGGCTATATTCTTCCCTGCCATAGAATGAAGTAGCTTCTTTATTAACCAATGGTAATAAAAGATATTCACAGCATACAGATGGAAATTGCCTATAACATCCAAAAACCAAGAACCTTATACTCTTATTTCATTTAAAAACAAGAACCTCAACACATCGGTCTGCTTTACATTAAGTGATATGTGAGGACCCTATTGTATATAACTGGCATGCTTATTACAAAAAAAAAACCTACCAGAGAAACTCAGGCACTCTGGAAAGGTCCTGTGAGGAGATAGACAACACCTAAGAGGAAAAGCCTCTTGAGGAAGGCAGCCATCAGCAAGGCAAGGAGAAATTTTTCAGAGGAACCAAACTATTCACACCTGGATGTTGGACTCTGAGCTTCTAGGTCTTTGAGAAAATAAATTTCATTGTTTAAACATCCAAGTATACTATAAAGAATTATAGCAACCCTGAAAAACTAATAAAAAATTTAATGCTTGCCATATTAAGACTGATTATTTTAAGTGTGGTTCTGTTTAACAAATATTTTCATTGAATGTAGTCACCATGCCAAAGATTGAAGATACAGAGATTAATAATAGATAGTACTTACCCTCAAATCCTAATAGTCAGCTTAAGGAACAAGTACACTGATGGCCCTAGAGGATTGTGCTTGGAAAATATTTGTGTCTCTTGGCTCATGAAGCATAATTCTGTCAGAGGAGACTGGGAACAGAATCAAAGATAGAGCAGTTGAATCTGGTTTAAAATAATAAATAAAAATGAGTAGAGTCCTTGTTAGATACAATGTGCAGATGCCTTTCCATGAAGAAACCATGGAGGGAAAGGGGCACATGGGATTACCACAGCAAGTAGAGTAACAGCTTACACTTTCATTGTTCAGTCACCTTGGTATGTTAGGTCGCATTTGTGAGGACATGTAAATTATTACAATACTATTAGCAGGAGATGGTTTGTGAATGATTCTCCCATTGAGGTGAATTCCAGAGGAGAGAAAACGAAGCTTTCTCCCTTAGCCTTTTGTGTTTCAAAGACTTCCACTGTGTCCAAAGAGATCTGGCCTTGGTCAATGGCTCTTGCAAAGCATGCTCTAAATGCCTGTGATTTTCTGGGGGCTGGTGGTGCATTTATTATTCATGATAGGCTTTTCTAACACACTTTAAAATTGATACAAACAAGATGTTTGATGTGTTAAGTATTATGGTGTGCCAAAATAAGCCTGAGTCACATTCCAGCATGTCAATCATTCTGTGTATCCTGCTGAAGAAAGGTGTGTGGGGACAGATGCAGTATTCGAAGTTACCATGCTATGTATTGACCAACACAATTGTGCTTGTTTTATATGATAGCATTTGAAGTTGATAGCCATATATTCTGGCAAATACCTACAACGTGGAATAATCCTTATGGTTTTCAATATAAATATAGTATTGAAAAGAACCATAACTATTCTTAGGTAAGAAAGTTTTACCTTCTGAATTAGTCTCTTATTCTCTTTTTTTAAATATAACGATGAAAGTATAATAATGCACTATCCAAAGAATTATTAAATCTCAATGGAAAATATGTGAAAGTGACTTATAGGTTGCAAAGTATTAGCATTAGTAAGTAGGAAAGGCTGTCTTTCTTGTTTTTCCATCAAACTGCTCAGTGCGTTCTGAAATGTATTCTCAGCATATTCAGGCAGTGTATTCTGGAGAAGCAAAATCAATAGGACATATGGAAACACAGAAGACTAAGAAATTAGTTACCGTAAGAGGCTGACTCACATGGTTATGGAGGCAATGGGCCATGATGTCCAGTGCAAATCAGTGGTTCAGGAAATGAGTAGAGCAGATCCAAGGCCAAACTGTAGCCTGAGGGTCAAGGAAGCCAATGATGTGAGGCCAGACTGAGTGACAGCATTCAAGAACCAGGAATCTGGACTGGGACTGAATGAGCATATGATCAAACCAGACTCTCTGAATGTGGCGGCAAAAGTTGGCAGATGGAGAACCCACAAACAATGACACCAGGACCTATCTCTTCTGCATGTATTAACTTTTTGAGAACCGAGTCTTTTTGAATGCACTCCTTCCTAGGCCAGGAGGGATGGGGGTGGGCCTTGGACTTCCAACAG
>PVIU01032140.1:0-13906 GCA_004026605.1 Ondatra zibethicus
TAAATTACAAGGGTATTTTGTAGAGACTACAAAAGGAAAGAAAATAAAAACAATTTCAAGTCTTAGTCAACTGTCTACACCACTGAAATAGAAAATAGTTAATAGCTAATTTTAGGTACTGTGTCATACTCCCATAATTCAGTTACATTATGAATCCAAACTTCACTCTTAATGGAAAGGGAATCTGTTAACCCTTTACCATCCCTGTGGATAGTGCATGTGGGCAGATATCTGTCCATTTTCTTTGCTCTTTTGCAGTTATCTGTTGGATATATTATTTACCAGAAGATGGGATTGGAAAACATGTTCATTGTGCTGAGGAGACGACAAAATAAGTAAAGTCATTGCTGTGATAGCTTGAAGAGTAAGCTTGGGCAACAACCAGAATTTATGTGAAAGCTAGTTGTGGCATCATGCACTCATAATCACAGCACTGAGGATATCTAGAGAGAGACTGTCTAGACTCTATCAGGCTAAGTGAACAGCTAGTCTTGGCAGATTGACTCTGTGGCAGACCATGTTTACTAAAATCATATAAAAAGTGATTGAGGAAGACACCTGATGCTAACTTTTAGCCTCCATAACCATACTCATACATGTATACATACACGCCATGCGTGCATTCATGCTCACAGATGGACAAGCCACACTCACACACACACACATCTTTGTTCAATGTATACATTAATTAACACCATTAAACCCACAAGGAATATTTCCATAAATATAGACTTCTTAATCTAACCTTAAAGTTTGTGAATGATTATGTCAGTACAGATGTCTTAATAGAACTCTAAACACATTCATTGTTAATTACAAACAAATGACATTTTTATTGAGTACAAGGAATAATTAATAGCATTTAGGAAAGGCTATATTCTAGCTCATCCACATCATTCCCTTAAGTAATGGTATTGGATGTGTACCTTGGCCTGTAACTGCCTTCATGACAACAATATAAATAACGTGTTTTGAATCACAATCAAGCATAGCCAGGCTCCATTCAACAGCCCAAACAGCTAATTACAAACCATGCTAGATAAATCATTGCAAATGCAACTGAAGCTTGAAACAGCTGGGAGATAAAGTCAGCAGACTATGGGCATATTAGCTGTCTTCAACTGACCAGAGAATCTAGGGAATATCAACTATTCATATACTATGTTTATTTATTCATGTATTTATTTTGGTTCTTAAGAAACTAACATACTCTAGTAGAGACTAACCTGGAATTTGCTATGTAATTGAGCCTATGTTTCAAATTTTAATAATCCTCATTTCTCAGCCTCCAGAGTGTTGGCCTTATAGGTACATGCCACCATACAGCATATTTTTAGAGGAAATTAATTTATTTATCATCTTTAAATAATATACTTAAGAAATACACATTCATAATTTAAGATTCACCAAAATAAAGAGACATTTTTATTTAATTAACCATCCAAAAAATTACTGCTGACATGAACAATGCACATCTTATTCTGAGTTGCTTCTATCCCATGGTACAAAATAAAGTGTCTGTCATGAAGCCTATAATACTGTTTCAATTTTTTTCCTTATAATCTTCAGTATTTTTACATGAAATGAAACAAACTAAGGCTAGTGAGATGACTTAGCTGGTTGAAGCACTTTCTGCCAAGCATGATGACATGAGTTTCATCCCCATGGTGGAAGGAGAAATTTGACTCCAACAGTTGTCCTCTAAAATGATCCATGTCCAGTAGCACATACATACCTATCCACACTCATCACCCAAATCAGCAAACACACACACACACACACACACACACACACACACACACACACACACACACACATACACACACACACGTGTGCTCGCACACATTAAAATATTTTTTATAAAATACAACTTAAAAGTGATTAAATATCTCAACTCTTATAGTCCGGGTTTTCAATGACCCAAATGAGCAATATAAGTCTGGTGTAGTAATCTGTTGCATGGATAAACTTGGCCTTGCAATAGGTAAATCTTCCTATATGCCAAGCATAGGCCTGGTGAAGCTCCAAGGTGATACAAGCATCTGCACCCACATATATGCACACATACAAGCTAACATTTTCATATATGTCTCCTTTTACCACAGCCTTGGTCACTAACCTTACTTATTCACATTTTTTGTACATTGGAAAATTTGACAACTATTCTCCTAAATTCTATTTGGAGGATAGTCTGTGTATCTTATTAACATTTTTATTCTCTGGGATTTTTTTTATGTGGCCTTTCTAAGTATCTCTTTCTTGCCTGAAACTCACATGGAGACCAGGCTATCCGTGAACTAATAGAGATCTACCTGCCTCTGTCTCCTGCTGGGTTTAAAGACATCTTCCAAATCTTATGATAGTTTAGCCTCATATTTATACTATGATCTGTATTAATTTTTACTTATACTCTCATATACAATTTTAAGTCTTTACGTGTGTTAGTGAAAATACAATGTTTTTATGACTGAGACCTTTTTGATAAATATCTAAAAGGTGCTCATAAGGAGATCAAGGGAATTCAGATTGGAAAGGAAGAAGTTAAACTTTCGTTATTTCAGATGACATGATAGTGTATATAAGTGATCTCAAAAGTCTAGTAGAGAACTCCTACAGCTGATAAATACCTTCAGTGAAGTGGCAGGATACAAGATCAACTCAAAATATCAGTAGACATCCTATACACAAAGGATAAAGAACCTGAGAGGGAAATCAGAGAAACATCACCTTTCACAATAGCCACAAATCACATAAAATATCTTAGGGTACCACTAACAAAGGATGTGAAAGACCTATTTGATAAAAACTTTATATCTGTGAAGAAAGAAACTGAAGAAGATAGCAGAAATGGAAAGATCTCCCATGATCTTGGACAGGAAAAATGAACATAGTAAAAATGGCAATCTTACCAAAGACAATCTATAGAGTCAATGCAATCCCCTCAAAATCCAAACACAATTCTTCACAGACCCTGAAAGAATGATACTCAACTTCATATGGAAAAACAAGAAACCCAGGATAGCCAAAACAATCCTGTACAATAAAGGAACTGCCGGACTTCAAGCTCTATTACAGAGCTAAAGTAATGAAAACAGCTTGGTATTGGCATAAAAACAGAGACGTTGACCAATGGAATCGAATTGAAGACTCGGATATTAATTCACACACCTATGAACACCTGATTTTTGACAAAGAAGCATAAAGGATACAATGGAAAAAAGAAAGCATCTTCAACAAATGGTGCTGGAATAACTGGATGGCAACCTGTAGGAGAATGAAAATATATCCATATCTGTCACCATGCACAAAATTCAAGTCCAAAAGGATTAAAGACCTCAAAATATAAATCTGATCACAATGAATCTGAGAGAGGAGAAAGTGGGAAGTAACCTTTAATTCATGGGCACAGGAGAGCACTTCTTAAATATAACCCCAGTAGCACAGACAATAAGAGCATCAATAAGTAATTGGGACCTCCTGAAACTGAGAAGCTTCTGTAAAACAAAGGACACAGTCATTGAACAAAAAGGAAACATGCTGAATGGGAGAAGATCTTCACCAACCCCACATCAGACAAAGGTCTGATCTCCAAAATATATAAAGAACCCAAGAAATTAGACATTAAAATTCTAAATAACTCAATTAAAAGGTGGTATACTGAATTAAACAGAGAACTCTCATCAGAAGAATTTCAAATGGCCAAAAGATACTTAAAGACATGTTCTTCGTCCTTAGCTATCAGGGAAATGCAAATCAAAACAACCTTGAGATACCATCTTACACCTGTCAGAATGGCTAATCAAAAACACTAATGATAGCTTATGCTGGACAGGATGTGGAGCAAGGGGAACACTCATCCATTGCTGGTGGGAATGCAAACTTGTGTAACCACTTTGGAAATCAATGTGGCAGTTTCTCAGAAAACTGAGAATCAACCTACCTCAGGATCCAGCAAATCAGCTCTTGGGAATATATCCAAAAGATGCCCAATCATACTACAAGAACATTTGTGCAACTATGTTCATAGCAGCATTATTTGTAATAGCCAGAACCTGGAAACAACATAGATGCCCCTCACCTGAAGAATGTATAAAGAAAGTGTGACACATCTACATATTAGAGTACTACTCAGCAGTAAAAAACAATGACATCTTGAATTTTGCATGCAAATGGATGGAATTAGAAAACATCATTCTGAGTGAGGTAACCAAGACCCCCAAAAAAGAATATAGTATGTACTCATTCATAAATGCATATTAGTCATAAACAAAGGGCAACGAACCTATAGCTCAGGTTCCTAGAGAAACTAAGTAATAAGGTGAACCTAAAGAAAAACATATATAGACCTACCTGGAAATTGGAATCAGACAAAATTTGGGAGCAGGGAGGCAGGGGTTAGAAGTGGGGGAAAAAGGGTTTGGAGGAGAACTTGAGGAAATAGGATGGTTGAGATAGAGAAAGGACAGATATAAGAGCAAGGAAAGAAATATCTTGATTGAGGGAGCCATTATGGAATTAGCAAGAAATCTGGCTCTAGGAAAATGCCCAAAAACCCACAGGGATGAACTCTGCTGAGACCCTAAGCAATAGAGGAGAAGGTGTCTGAACTGACCTTACCCTGTAGTCAGACTGATGATTATCTTACATATCACCATAGAACCTTCATCCAACAACAGATGGGGAACAGAGGCAATGACCCACATAGGACCACTGAACTGAACTGCCAAGATCCAGTTGAAGATGGAGGGAGAGAGAGTATGAGCAAGGAATTCAAGACCGTGAAGGGGTCGTTGGTTTATTTTAAAGTTTATTCATTTTAGTAATAGAACCATTGAATACAATTTCAGTCCCTCTGCATTCTCCAGAATCTGTACTGTTCCTTTTTCATGACATCTCTTTAGCAGCTTGTTTATTTTTCTATTGTTGTTATTTTGTATTTTTAATCTATTTTCTTATTTTTAAAACATTTCTTTTTATTTTATATACCAATGCCAGTTCCCTCTCCCTCCTCTCCTCCTGCTCCCCACACCTTATCTCTACCTCACTCCCCATCCATTCCTCAGAGAAGATGAGGCCTCCCATGGCTCAATCAACAAAGTTTGTCATATCACTTGAGGAAGGACCAAAGAACCTTCTCTCTGTATCTTTGCTGACCAGGGTATCTCTCCTTAGGAAATGGGTGCCAAAAAGTCACTTCATGCACTAGGGATAAAATCTGGTTGCTTGGTTCATGACCCCACAAATTGCCCAAGCTACACTCCTGTCACCTACATTCAGACAGCCTTATTTGGTCCTATGCAGGTTCCTCGGATGTCAGTCAGGGGTCAGTGAGCTCCCACGAGCTCAGGTTAGCATTTTGGAGTCCGGCCCAGTCCTTAGCTGTGGATCTCTGCATTTGCTTCCATCAGTTACTTGATGAAGGTTCTATAATGACAATAAAGTTAGTTGTCAGTCTGCTTACAGGAGGAGGGTAGTTAAGGCACCCTCTTCACTATTGCTTATTTTTAGCTGGGGTCATCCTTGTGGATTCCTGATAATTGCCCTAGTGCCAGGTTTCTTGCTATCCCCATAATGGCTCCTTCTAGCAAGATATCTCTTTCCTTGTTCTCTCTGTCTGTCTGTCTCCCAACGTGAACTTCCCAATCTGGTCCCATTCTTCCCCCTCTACTCCCCTTCCACTCCCATACTCTCCATCCCCTACATACTCCCACTGTACTCAGGAGATCTTGTATTTTTTCCCCTTTGCAGGGGAATGTATATGTCTCTCTTAGGGTCCTCTTTGTTTCCTGGCTTCTCTAGGGGTATAGACTGTAGGCTGATTATCTTTTGTTTTATGTCTAATATCTACTTATGAGTGAGTTCATATCATGTTTGTCTTTCAGGGTCTGGGTTACCTCACTCAGGATGCTTTTTCTAGTTCCATCCACTTACATAACAACATATTTTATATATAAGTGTCTGGCATTTCCTGCTCTGCACTTGCAACTTGAATATTTACTTTTCCTTGCAGGGTACAGTAAGGAACATAAACTTTTTTATTCAATTCAAGCTCTGTGGTTCAAATTCTCATTTTCTATAAAGTTGACAACTTCTTATTGTTCATTGCTTCCCACTGTCTGGTAAGCTTGTTCTTACTGCTTTATTTTTACCCCGTTTTCGGATTGTTCTCGTGATTCAAACACAATGTTGTTCTTGCCTTATTAACACATTTGAAGATCTGATTTTTGTCTCTTTATTTTGTATTAACCTGTTAAACCCAGATTACAGTTAATGATACAGTGGTTTGCTTCAGTTTCAAATATGCCATACTATCTTATTTTGTAATCACAATGTTATATTTGTTCTTTTCATCATTTCTTATGTATTTGTGCTTCAATAGTTATTTTAGTCTTTAATTTTCACAGGTTTGAATTTTCATATTGGCAGTTATATTTCTGGTGTTCATTTTTTTTTTAAAAAAAGCATTTATTTATTTTTCATGTATAAGTGTATGCTTGAGTGAATTCACCCAATTCATGTAGGTGCTACATAGCCAGAGATTGTATCATACTTCCTGAGACTGGAGTACCAAGCAAAGAACCGTGGAGTCACATCCAGGGACTGCTGGATGTGAGTTTTACTAATCCAATGTGAGAGTGTGCAAGAGCATTAAGAGCTCTTAATCTCTAAACCAGCTTTCTAATCCCTACTGTACTGCTTGTTAAAGTAGTTTCAAATACCAAACATTTTGTTACCAGTTATTATTGTATAATAACATCTTTTGGATGGCTTCTATGATATGTCAAACACTTAATAATCATATTATATTTTCCTTTATCTCTTCCAATTATGGTTTCACATTCCCATCCTTATGGAGTCCATAAATTTGCATAGAATTTTTTAACATATGACCTGAATATTCTGATAGTGTTGCCTCAAGTCTTAAGTATATAAGCTGACCACGTTCAAAGATTTCATTGTTAATTTTCATGATGAAGCTTTCAACATTCAGCATTGTTTCTTTAGGATCTTCAATCTTAAAGGAACTCTTAGCTAGATATACTGTCCTTATATATTTGTGGCTGAGCTGCTTTCAAACAGGCGTGTACTATTGCTTTTTTTCTTTAAAGTAGATAAAGAGGATGAAATCATTACTTCTGAGTCTCACCTGAGGAAAACATTTCTTTCATTCGCTCTTTCTCTTTCTCCTCCTCCCTTTCTCTGAAATTTTCAATTCTCTATTTCTGAAGGCCAAAGCCTCTAATTTCTTAATACTTTTATGCCTTACTTCTTTCACTTATACAATAGTGACTAAAATTTCAGCCACTTGACTGGGTAATTGTAAATGAGTTGGTAATTGTAAATTATTAGCAAAACACACATCCTTTATAATTAATCAATGTATGATTAGTATAATGGTACTGTAATCTCACATTCTAAATAGCAGTTTACAGTGAGAAGCATACAGCTGAGTTTTATAAATTACTTTGCTTTTTTGTGATAAATATGACCCACGGGCCATGTTGCCACTGGAGGCCAAGTTGTTGTCCATGGCCTGTGTTGCCACCACAAACCATGCTGGGTCCATGGTTTATGCTGCCACTTAGGATCATGATAGTGTTCATGGTCCATGCATCTCCCTAACACTATGTTGATGTCCTTGGTCTCTACTGCCACTGGAGACTATGCTGAGGTCCATGGTCCCTACTGTCGCCTGAAGACATATGGATGTCCATGATCCATGCTGTCAGAAACTATTTACAAGTTCATGATCCACACTGACACTGACTAGCAAGGGCAAAGAAGCCTGTTTTACAGTAGTATCAATGACTATATGCTCACAGTTGAGAATGCTGTGACAACCTATTTCCTACCCTATACACCAACCCCGGTCCAAAGAGAAACAGTTTAGGAATGATAAAAACCACATGGTATTGACTTAAGCAAACTGAAGAAGATAAGAGAGGATGGAAAGATCTAAAATAATGGAATTTTAGAAGCAATATACAAACACGGCCATCTTTCCTAAAAACAAAAATCTACAGATTCAGTACAATTCACATCTACATCACAACACATTTTCCACAGATATTTCAAGAACAAATTTCAGTTTCATATGGAAACTCAAAAAAAAAAGAAAAAAGAAAAAAAACCAACAGGATAGCTAATACAGTCATGAATGTTAAAAGATCTGATGGAGGTGTATCATGGTATAGGCACAAAAAGAGTTGTGATGATTATTGATATTAAATTGAACACCCAGACATAAATCCAGACATACATTGTAAACTGATATTTGATAAATAACCAGAAATACTGAAAACACAAACATCTTCAACAAATGGTGCTGTGCAAACTGTGCAGCTACTTGTAGCATAATCCAAATAGATTTATACTTACTAGCCTTCACAGGACTACACTCCAAATTCCTCTAATACCTCAACAAAAACCAGATAAACACAGTCTGATATAAGAGTATATGGAAATAACCTTGAAATTATTGGCACAGGAATAGACTTTCTGACCATAACAAACTAGTACAGTATTTAAGATCAACAATCAATAAATGATAGTTCATGACTCTCAGAGTTTTCTGCATAGTAGTGAACATCCTCAGTTGGACAAAGCTGCAGTCTATTGAATGCTAAAAGATTTTACCAACTACACAACTGTTGGAATATGTAGCCGTCTGGTTGTTGCATTCTGTCATAGACTAGCAGTTTATCTCAACAGCTCAGCAACATTGAGTCCATTCCTTTCTCACTCCAGCTTCCTGTCCTCTACCTTTCCATATCTGTAGAATGTTTCTGGATATGAAGGACTGATCTTACCTAAAAGGCTGTCTTTAAACAGCTTGACCCATGACATATGTCCCTGCAAATAAGATTTGTACTTGGAGCTCTGTTATAGGACCCTACTGATGCATACTAAGCCCTGTGATAAAATCGTGCCACTTAATACAAATTAGGATTTCTCTCCAAGCTCTCTAATACTATATATTCTTTATATTTTGGAATAAAGTTGAGCTGATTCACCGAAGTCTGTCTCCTGGAAGCCTCCCTTCATTATGCTCATGTGTCACATACAAAGCTTTCTATCACCTCTTTTTCCTCTTTCCCTTCTTGACCTGGTGACCAACAGGCTAAGAGAGAAAGAGGATCCCCCAAACATAACCAATGGAGGGCTAATATCCAAATTATCTGAGAAGCTCAAGAAACTAGTTATTAAAAATTCATGATCAAAAATTGTATACAGATCTAAGGAGAATTCTCGAAAGAGAAAACTCAAAAGTCAGATTAAACACTTGATGAAATTTCCAACACCCTTAGTCATCATCAAAATGCTAATCAAATCCACTAAGATATTTCATCTTATACCTGTCAGAATAGCTAAGGTCAATAAAACAAGTGACAACTCTTACGCTGGTAAGGATATGTAGTAAGGGTAGCACTTATCCATTATTGATGTGTATGCAAACTTGTACAGCCACTGTCAAAGTCACTGTGGCACTTCCTCAGGAAAATTAGAATCAATCTACCTCAAAATCTAGCTAAACCACTTTTGGGCATGTACACTGTAGACACTTTATACTAGCAGAGAGATTTTTCTCTGTGTTAATTGTTGCTCTAGTCATAATAGAGATAAATAAGAAAAAAAATCTACAGATGTCCCCAAGGAAAATAATAGCTAATGAAAATGTTCCAAATTTATATACTGGAGTATTATTTAACAATTAAAAAACATGAAATTCATAGGTAAATGAACATAATTAAAAAGAAAATCATCTGTAGTAAGGTAACCAAGATAAGAAAGACACATATGGTATGTTTGGCTTACATGTGATATTAGAACTCTTATGATCTATAACAGTGACCTGACTGTAAGACACGCAGTGTGATGAAGACATGGGACTTATGGAGTAACTAACCAGTAGCTGATTTGACTGAGGACCCCTTATATGAGGTGGAACCATTACCTGAGACTGCTTAGGTAACCAAGAACACGAGACGTGATAGCCCACAGACCTAGGATATAACCAAATATTTCTTTCAGAAAGAAATGTAATAATAAAATGACAACTAATGACATTATGGTATACTCATATAGCAGAACTTTGCTTGGCCATCAGCAGAGAAACTTCCTACTGCAGCCAGATAAGAACAAATACAGAGACCCACAGGCAGAAAATGGAGATCTTAGAAAACTCAGGTCTAAATGCGAAGGCTTCATAAAATCCCTTCCCTCAGGGCTTAGGAAACCACATGAAGAAGGAGGCAGAAAAGGTGTAGGAGCCAGAAGAGATGCATGGAAGATCACAAAGGAAACAAAGCCCTCTAAATTAATATGATCTATTGTCAGAGACCAGCTTTGACAAGTGTACTACTTGCCAGAGTAGGGGCATGGGGATTAGGAAAATAAGTAAAAATAATGAAGACACGTGTAAAAATAATAAGACAAAATCAAAGGATAATACCAGGAGGGAGTTCCAGTGAATACTGAAGTTGCCCATGCTTAATTTTCCATACACTTTTATACTCCAGTACAACAGGGAGAATAAGACAAATAATACTTTAACACGACCCAAAGGACAACTAAGAAAGTTACTTGCTTCAATATTGAGACATCAAGCCATTAATTCATGAGCAAAGCATTCTATTGTTTAGGCAGTGAACCCACCCTAGACCAAGTTTCCCAAAGGCAGCCACTCCCTAGGACCAAACTTCTTAATTCAAAAGAAGGAGCAGAAGTATGCCTGAATTCTCTGACCTTTGGTCAGGGTGGAAGGGATCTACCTGTATGATTCATCTTAATTTTCAAAACACCAAGTAACCACACCTTAGGTTAGTGTGTGTAGCAACACCTATCAACAACTTGGAGCAAGGTAAAACTCTCTGACCTCCATAAGTGACATAGAATCACAAAACTTTGGGGCCTCCACAATCTATGCAGATAGGACTATACAGCGACCGAGACAGCTGACACAGACACTGTGCAGGCTTTCATGAGAAGGGGTCCTAGAAATGAAAGCTGAGGTGGACTAATGCTCTCATCTCTAACATAGGAGCAATCACCAACTGATAACCACTGGCAAATGTAACTTTAGTTTCCCGCTAAGGAGGGTCAATAGAGAAACAAACAAATCTTAAAGGTAGGGTGTAGGCCCAGTACTACACGGCCAAAGTACAACGAATTAAGTGGAATCATTTAGAATTCATTGTCTCTTTGTGTTTCAAGATTTTTTGGTGTCTATTTTTTTGTTTGAACTTTTTCTTATTTTTATTTGTATTTTATTCATCTCTGTTTACCTTAAAAATGCTTTGTGTATATATTATGGTTTCCAGTTTAGTGTTTTTATGAGAATTTTAAATTTGCAAAAAGTGAGCCTTTGTTTCTTGTGCCTTCTCATGCACTCTTTCCCTTTAGTTTGCTTGTGTTTTAATTCCAAGGTGTTGATTTTTGCTTTGTCTTTTATATTATATTATGTAATGTTTTATTATTTTGTCATCAAAGCCAATTTTTGAATGAGAGTCAGAGAGAGGCAGATCTGGATGTGAGTGGAGGTGGCAAGAAATTGGGAGGATATAGTATGTGAAGAAAAAAATCTATTTTCAGTTATAAAGGAAAAGAACCATTTATTATATAAATATTTAAATATAGGATTTATCCTTAGAAAAATTGGCAACTAACTCCAGGACAACAACATATATTCATCAGTAGAACTTTGAAAATTTCAGAGATAATATATACTTAGTGTTTTCAATGAACTAAATAGAAAGACACTTGCAATAAAACGTTTGTGTGTGTGTGTGTGTGTGTGTGTGTGTGTGTGTGCTAGGCCAGTATATAGTAGAATAATCACACTTCTAGACTTTTTTTACATATTTGACATACTTAGTTAAATATGGTTCTTTTACTAAAGTGCAAACAAACACAAAATCAATATGATAATAATTATAGCCTATAAGGAATGCTTACCTCCCCAAATTAAGTACCTGTATTTAATCTGTAATTCAAGGACACAGGGAAACTGAGTGATTAATCAGCATCTTTCAGTTATAAGAAAGTTTTCACAGTGATTTTGATAGCTAACTAGCTAAATCTCTTGAAGAAATTATATCTACTTATTTCTTCAAAAAGGTTTAATTTTGGACAATAAATTTTATGTGTTAACAAGTAGATAAATGGTATTCCCTTTCCATAGCTGTATAACTGCTTTTGTGAATTGAAAAAAATTATAAAAGGAAGTTATTTTAAGCTCTTGGCAATTTAGCTGTTTCATTACATCATTCTCATATTAACTCTTAGATTTCTATTTCCTTCAGCTTCATCAATTTTACAGAATAATATTTTATAGATCATGAGTCCCTTATAGTGAAAACATTGCTGTTTACAATTACACATTTTAAATTTTAACCTTTGTGGGGTTTTTTTTGCTTTATTTTTTCTTTTTACAGATGGTACATTTTCTCTTGGTAAGACCAAAGCAAATATACTTCTAAATCATTATAGTATAGGTAATAATGCAAAATCAATACTTCCTTGCACTCTAAGTTGGTAAATTGCATTTTGCAATAACTGAATAAACTACCAGCATCAAGTCCAATCTTGAGGACAGAAATAAAACTATCTACTGTAATGAATTACAATGCTTTATATAGGGAGCTCCATTAATTTCGACATGATATTGTGTTCTGAAGATGTGAAGATAAGAGTTCTTGGGCACCATAGCGAACTGTTCATGTCATGTTTGAGAGGCATATAGAAATGACACACTCTCTCTTTCATAATAACTGCTTAGTGTGTTCCTAATATTCAGTATTCCCATTACTAACTTCCTAGATCCCCACTGCCAATCCCTTGCTGTCTTTTACATTTCTATTTAACAACAACAGCAGTGGTAAAAAGTTTATGCGGATAAAGTTTACATTTCTGTTCACTAGGAAATACAATAATAGAACACGATATTTTTATTCTTTAGTTTAAAAGTATGAAATAGTTGTTACACTAACCTTTACTTGTGCACATGCACACAAGCTATCCTTCATTTGCAAGCACAAATGCACTCTTATAAAAATTATTCTTGCTTAAATGAATATTAAATTTTCTGTACCATTTGAAATTTCATTTGGACCAATCAATTACTATGAGATTTCAATGTAACACCATCCATATTTGAAACTAATCATAAGTATACATATGGTTCTATAGATACTGTTATGGACTCAATTATTTTGAGCCAGCATTTGCTATGGCTGTAATTAACTATGTGGATGAGCCATTGTAACAAACTAACTCTAAGCTCTCTCACACACAAACACACACACCCAAAATATGAGAAGGATGCATAGAGTGGAGACAATGTTGAAAGAAACACACACCAAAAAATCCCTTCTAGAGGACAGGAAGAATGGTTCTACATCTCTTGACCATTAGGCAAAATATGTACTGATATACTAACACTAGGATTCTAACAACCAAGACTGTAAGATAAGATATTTCCAATTTTACATCTTTAGTCCCCGAAAACTAGTGTAGATGCCATGTCTAAATCTCCCTCGAGGTCACATAATGAACTGTTGTGAAATCTACCTTTCTTAATGATTGATCATCAGCTCTGCCATTACTTCTCAGGAGACTTTATAACACCTATCACTATGCAAGTTGACCTCCTTTTTCAGGGTATTCACACATTCTTGTGGACATCTCTATATGATGTAAGAAATTCAAATGTGCAGAGAAATAGGTTCAGCATTTGGAGGTACTTGGCACTAAGCCTAAACAATGCGTTTTGTTCCATGAACTGAATTATGGAAGAACTGTGAGTCAGGAAGAGCTGAGGATGGTGTGTGATTTTGAAACCTTTGAATCCTTTGGCATACCTCCTCTGACAAAACTATACATATATGAAAACATACACACACACACA
>PVIU01032141.1:0-13898 GCA_004026605.1 Ondatra zibethicus
AAAAAAAAAAAGCAACAAACGCTTCTGTGTTTTATATATCCAGTTACAGATCAAAAAATGGACAAATGCAAGTAAGACTATTCTGTCAACAAAATGATTACATTTCTGTTTCTACTGTTGTTTTCATTTAACTAGATAATCTCTTTTAGGGCCCTTCCATTTGCTGGGTTTGTTACAGGGCTGAAACAAAGCCACAAAAAAAGGAAGGCAAATATTCACCAACAACATTTCTGGTAACTGAGAGGCACCATTAGGGAAAAGAATCACTATCTGTTGCAGTTTGGATATTAGGTGCCCCTCAAAAGTCCACGTGGTGGTAAAAGTTTGGTCCCCAGTACAGCACTTTGGATAATGGCAGAAATTTTAAATGCTCAATAATAGTGGGTGCCTTTAAGTTGTTGCAGTCTGTAGGACCCTAAACTGACTTAAGTATTTCCTCCATCCTTTTCTTCCTATCAGGTAGATGGTTTTATTTTGCCACACACTCCCAGAACAATACGCTACTTCACTACAGGTTCAAAAGCAAAACGTTAACTGGTTACACACTAAAATCTCTAAAACCATAAGCCAAGATAAATTTTCCTTTTTATAAGGGAATTATTTGAGGCATTTTGTTATAGTAGTTGGAAGGTAACAACACAATATCCTAACATGCAGGCAAGATCATGTGTACAGATCTTTACAGTTCAAAGGAAAATTTCCAAGAATAAAAAATAGGTTTAAATTCAAGCTATTTTTTAAAAATATTTTTTATGGTTTATTTAACTTTATTTTATGTGCATTGGTGTGAAGGTGTCAGATCCCCCGGAACTGGATTTTCAGACAGTTGTGAGCTGCCATGTGGGTGCTGGGAATTGAACCTGGGTCCTCTGGAAGAGCAGTCAATGCTCTTAACTGCTGAGCCATCTCTCCAGCCCCAAGCTATATTTTTTTTAATAAATTTTGAGAGCAAATGTGCATGCATATTAAGGGCACTTTAAAAATTTGTATCTAGATGAGATTGTCATCAAAGTAATATGATGACATAATTAAAATCAGTGTATAATATTTCTAAGTAGCTGTAATAAACAGTTATGCCATCAATTAAAATGGTGGAGGATGTGTCAGGATGATAGCTCAGTAAAAAACCTAGCCACACAAACAAGTCTAACAAACTGAGTTCAATTGATCCTTGTAAGCCATGTAAAAAGCCTGATGTCATGGTGCACATCTGTAATCTCAGTATTCATATGGAAAGATGGAAGGTATGGATAGAATTGGCCAGAAGCTTCCAGGCCAAGTAGTTTGAAGTACACAGTATAGCAGCAGAAACAAGAGACCATGCATCAACAAGGTAAGAGCTAATGGCTAAGTTGTTCTCTAACCTCCATATGCCCAACAACATGCATCCAATGTCCGAATGCCAGGCACTATGCTAATATTTCACACAGGTCCCTCAAATGCAATTCCAAAAGCCAAAACATTTCATAACTCACTTAGCAGTGTATGTTAAAACCAGGAGATTATTAGATTTTGGGTGTTGTTATTATTTTAATATCTTTTATTGTAAAAACAAAAATGCTTAGCCAGGGAGTGGTTATGCACATCTTTAATCTCAGCACTTGGGAGGCAGACGCAGTAGAATCTCTGTAAGTTCCAGGACAGCCTGGTCTACAGAGCAAGTTCCAGGATGGCCAGGGCTACACAGAGAAACCCTGTCTCGAAAAACCAAAATGAAGTTTCCCTTCAGAAGCATGTTGCACAAGTCTGCTTCAAGTCTTGACGGGTGATGTGTAAGAATGTGCACTACATTATGTTCCGAGATTCCCAGAATACTGGACTCAGACAACCTGTGGGTTGTGCAGCTCCACAGAAGAGGTGAACAGTGACAGTAGGCAGCATCTACTCAACACCCCAACACTTAGCTAGCACTTACTGGGGTGTTAGGAAGGTGGTGGCAATATGAATTCTGAAGCCAGTCTATGAGTCTCAAATCTTGGTTTTATCATATAACTCATAATTCCAGGTAGCTTATTTAAAGATTTGCCTTTTAATGTTTTAGTTTTCTCATTAATGGTGAGTTTAAAAATGTACTTACATTATATAGATATAGTAAAGATAAAAATAATAAATATGCATATAAAATACTTATTACTACAGGGTCTGGAGTCCAGTTAAATGTTCAATAAATGTGAGCTGTTACCATGCATCTGTACCTCTACTTTTAGCACCACTCTCCCCATCTCCTAACCACCACTTGTTCATCTACCACTACTGTAAACAGCCAGTATGTCTTACAATCCCTTTTGCACTAAAAAGAGAAACAGTTCTTCAATTTACAGTTTTAAGTTTATAACTCTTGACACTGTACATATATATAAAAATTCCCTCAATTGAAGAAATTCCACATACAAATAAAAAGCAAGTCATAATATTCAACACAGTATAGTTTTCAGTAGTAAAATACTAGAACAAATATTCTTACAGAGAAAATAGACAAAAATAAAATAAAGCAAAAGAAACTATTTATGTGATTGAAGAAATATTAAGAATATTATTTGATAGAGAAAAGCTCAAAGTCACCATATGATATAAAACATAAGTTTACAAAACATTGTAGATCGTAATTACTTTTCTACATATACATACACATAAAATAAATCATAAATTTTCAGGCCAAATATTAAAAGGATAGACACCAAAATCCTAAAAGATGAACTACTTCTAAAGTTCTTCAAAGAGGTATGACTTTTATTTGCCTTTCTACCTCTTCTGTGGGATATATACACCCCTCATCTTGGTCATGACATGAACACTAGCTATATGTGTGGTAGTGTATGGTAAGGACCAACAAGAGACACAGTTCATACGTGTGCATAGTAGGATGGAATACTATGCCACTGCATAGTAGAAAACACTCTCCACAACACCTTAGAAAAGAGTTGCCTAAAAACTTTTCCAGAATGAACTGTGGTTTAGAGAAACAACAGTCAACTCAAGAAACTCTCCTGAATTATCAAGTTATTGCCATGATGAAAAAAGATTATGAAACTCCCAAGTTGATCATTGACCTGTTCCTCTTTATTCACACTACAAATCATTTCCATCTTCATGGCAGTAGAAAAACAAAAATAAAGCTGTCTCAGAACTCCCACTTTAAGTAGCAAAGTCAAGAGGCACATAAGAGGATGGTGTCAATGGTGGTTTGAAAGAAAATGGCCCCCAATGGGAGTGGCATTACTAGGAAGTGTGGCTTAGTTGGAGTGGGTGTGGCCTTGTTGGAGGAAGTGTGTCACTGTGAGGGTTGATTTTGAGGGCTCATATATGCTCAAGCCACATCCAGCATCTCAGTTCACTTCCTGTTGCATGCAAGATGTAGAACTCTCTCAAGATGTAGCAAACTCTCCAGCACCATGTCTGCCTGCATACAGCTATATCCCACCATGATGATAATGGACTGAACCTCTGAAACTGTAAACTGCCATCTCAATTAAATGTTTCCTTTATAAGAGTTGCCATGGTCATGGTGTCTCTTCACAGCAATGGAAACTGTAACTAAGACAGTATGTTACATTATTCCTTAGAATAGAAGTAGAGAGCATTTGCATAACATGCAAAAGGCTCTGGGTTCCATGACCAACACACATACATACACAAACATGATCAAAAAGTACATTATTATGGACTAAAAATTACAAATAAAAAGACACATTTCTAAAACATCAGTGATGATTTTAATAATTCCTGTAAACATTCTTTGGTGTTAGTAAACCTGTACACAGTACAGAAATGATCAGCATGTGACAAATATACTAATAGGCGATTAAACACAACCTGTGTATTACTGTAATTATAGCCCCTAAGAATGATCACACATTTAACATAGGATTTCAATATCCAAGCAGTTCTGCATGTTTTGAATGGCATTCAGAAATGTAGCCTACCTCTGATATAGTCAGAATTCACCACACCTTCTCTTCTGCCCCAATATACCTTACTGTCATACCTTACCTGACCCTCCAATCTGTACTCATTCACAATCTATTCTCAACAGTATGAAACAATATGCTCAAATGCAGTTCAGCTGGCATCATTCTTTTACTCCAAGCTTCTAGTGATTTTCTATCTCCCTTAAAGTTAAAAAGAAAAGTCAAAGTCCTTACCATAAACTATAAAGCCAGCTTACCTCCCTGGCCTCTACTCCTCACCATTTAGCTCACCTTTGTTCAAGCCATAATGCTTACCTTGCACAATCCCACCTTATGATTTTGCACTTGTTTTCTCCCAGATCTACTGAATACTCTATCTCCACAGACCCACTGAGTCTGCTTTCTCACACCCTTACTGAAATGTCACTATGTCCTTTGAGACTTTCTATTACATTTCTTTGCTTCCTTTTCACCTTAATTCTCATAAATATTTAACATAATATATATATATGCACTACATAGTCTAACAATGTACAACACTTTTTGTCCCACAAGCTGTTTGAGAGTAGGGATTTCTACCTCCTCTGTTCACTAACATATGGTTAGTGCCTGAGAGTCATCAGGTGTTCAATAAATACATTCTAGAAAAATGAATGCTTTGTAACTCATGTGGGTAAATATATACTGAACATTATAAGAGATCAATACTTTCACCTTCAAGTACACTACTTCACAGATGTTGAAATCTAGAAATAAGGCTAGTGATAACCGACCTTTTGTGTGATTTATGGAGTCTGTAATCGAGCTCACACTGCTCCCCTATCAGGACTTTCAAAGTCTCACATTGGAAAATAGGACATTATTGTTGTGTCACTATTGACCACTTATTGTTTGACATATTTCTCTCAAGTTTCTCTTATATAGCACCTACAATTATTTTTATTAATAAAACTAAAAACACTTATTTCTGAAAAAAATTGCACTGTACATGTACTAGATATGCTAAGCACACTACATATGCTACTCATTTAATCCCTCTACCAATCTGAAGGGTGTTCTTTCATCCCCACTTTAAAAACCAGTAAACTGGTCTGTCATGGTAGAACTTGGGAGGCAGGGACAAGAGGATAGCTTCAAGTTCAAGACTAGCCTGGTCTACATAGAGAGTTTCAATATAGCCAGAGCTACATACCAAGACTGTATCTCAACAACTAATAAACAAACTGAAGGACATTCTAGGCTACACAGTACATTCCAGGCCAGCGTGCAAGCATGCACTACAGAGAAAACACTGTCTCAAACAAACAAGAAAACTGAAAAATTATTCTATGAATGATCAATTATTCATATCAATTAAAGAAATTTTAGGATCAGGGTGTGGCTGTGTGGTAGGATTGGCCTCACATACATGAGACCCTAGGTTCAATTCCCAGCATTGGCAAAAAATAAATAAATAAATAAATAAATAATAAAAATTTTTTAGAAGGCAAACTAAAATCTAAAATCACTACAAACTATTTATTAAACAGCCAGAAGTGTGCTCTTGATAAAAAAAAACATAACTTGCACATCGAGCAGCAATAGCCAAAATATTTAAATCAGGTACAGCCTGGGCATCAACCAATTAAACAGACACAAATTATAAAAGCTGACATGCCCACACCTGTGGGTCCTTTGGACTACAGACCGGCACTATCAAAGGCAAATCATGCACTAAATTTAGTTTCTTCTCCCAGGAGAGCCTGAACAAGAGTCTTTATAGAAAATGAGTGCCTACAGGTATCCTCCCCTTCCAGGCCCTCGCACTAGACCTACATGGACACATAAGGAACCAGGTAATTAGAGGAAGCAAGCTAATTAAAAGCTTTTGACACCTGAAGCAGGGGTAGCAGGCCAAAGCAGCAAGCTTTCACAACAAGCTCTGAAGCCCAGAAGCCTGGAAGCTGCCGGAGCAAGGCTGGAGCAGGCAGAAGCGGTGAGCCACCAGGAAGCTGTGGACAGGTAACACCCAGGGCGTAAATTAAAGGTTTTCCTGAAAGCAAAAAGGAAAACCCAGCGTTAAGTTAAGCAGTAACTGACACGAGTGTGTTGTAGAGAGAAGATTCTTAACTCACAGAGCTGCTGAATTTCAACTTTATTGTTTCCCATGGTGTATGTATTTCTTGTAAGAGTTTTTGAAACTAATTTATTTTCATGGTTTGTCTGTCTACAAAAATAAACTTAATTGATGGTGGGAAAAATATTAAACTGACAGAAATGTTCCTATTAGATATCCATGCCAGAGGTGAGCCTGTACATTGATCCTGGTAGAAACAAAATAGTTCAAAGGAAATAATTACCTGTTTAGGATCTTTGCATTCTTAGCTTGTAAGAGCCACAGAATATATATGCCCAAGACAGATGTTTACAATAGGAATGAGCTTATTTTCTTCTCAATTTGAGAAGTAAATTTGAAAAATAAAGGTAGGAAATCTCTTTCCTTTCTGTCAATATGATTATGTTACATGGATTAGGGTCAATAATTGTCCTCTTATAACTGCCCTGAAAGGTCCCATTGCAACATCACTCTGTTGTATTAGTCAGTGGGTGAGAATGGTTGGCTGAAACTTCAATACCACTACTAGATACATACATTTTGAAATCAAAAGTTGGAAACCAACATTAGCGTTTTAGAGAAAGTAGTTCAAAGTCTTCAGTTTGATTCCACATTAAGTTTGATGCTTTTTAATAGCAGTTCCTGATAAAGTTGAACCGGATGTGACTCCATTGTGCTACTTAAAACCCAGAGGCAAAGACAAGTAAAAGAGTTCTTTGAATTTGACTTCATATAGGTCAAACATAATGCAAATACAGAGCAGAAACCCAAAGTATAGAAACCATCCAGGATCTACATAGCAAAGGACTGAAGATATTTATGAATAATAAGCAGACTAAGAACTAGTAAGGGCTGGGTTCTCAGAGGATGAAAACACCAGTGTTAAAAGAAAGCCAAGAATATGTGCCTGAAAACTGACTTGGGTATTTCCCCTTTATTATTTATAGACTATTTTGAAAAAGTAAATGCCTTAATTGACTTTTCACTTCAATCTCATGAAATGACAAAATATATATTTTGAAGGGATAAACCATAATAACAATACAAGACAAAAAGACTAACATCAGTCTTAAAAACATTAAAACAATATTTTAAAGAATTCTATAAATTCAGGATGAGCAGAATAGGATTAGACAGAGAGATAAGAATGAAAAAACTACAGTCTATATTATACACTTCATGATTTTCATGAAAGTAAGAGTAATGTCTAAGGACTTAAAGCTAAAGAATCTATAAGCTGAAGGATATAAAGGGCTCAGTGTGAAGACTCCAAGCTTAATCTCTTTGGGGTAGAAGGATAACTGTACACTAAAAGTATATAAAATAAGAACTTGAAAAAAACCCAGTGAGGTGATGACAAATGCCTCTATTCCAGCATTTTGTGGGTGGGGGAGGAGGTGTTCAGGAGGTCAAGGTCATCTTTGGCTATATTTAAAGTTGGAAGTTAACCTGGGCTTCCTGAGACTCTGTCTCAACAAAGAGAGAAGTGTTAGTAGCAATGTCACTCACTGTACCCTCTAGCATAGCTTGGGGTCTGAATGAGAACTAGGACTTCAGTTTAGAAAAGCACTAGAACGACCTCCTAGAATCTTCCCACCAGTCATGCCTACTCACAGCCACCCTCCCCACTGCAGGTCTCGGGGATGTCATGAAACCCAACCCAAAAACCCAGTTAGAGACACCCAAAGCCAGGAGTCTCTCTACCTGCTGTTCACCTATCAGTCATTGTACTTACCATGTCAACTAGTCAAGAGTCTAAATCCTGAAATTCAGAGTGGTTCCAACACTGAAAATCAGGCATCATTCAACAAGTCCACAACTTGACAGACTGGGACAACAGCAAACAAAGACCTAAACACCACCAAATAGAGTCATGACCAGATATTCACACCAAAGAAACACCACAAATGTCCTAACTCCAGATGCACAGGTTCCATCGTAAACTCAAACAAGTAAGACAATACCCTTCCTCCAAAAATTGGCATGCAGACTGTCATATTCCCTGTGAAAAGCAATTTAGCTGAAGCACAAAACAACAATTACAAAAAAAAAAATTCCGAGTATGTTCAAGGACCTGAAAAAGCATATAACCTAATGCCTTAATGAAGACCATGAATACACAGTTGAATAAACTAAATAAAAACAATTCAAAATATGAAAACAGAATTTAACAAAGAAATAAAATTGCTAAAGAAAACTAAAACTGATAAAAACCTTGAAATGTAGAACTCAAGAAGTCAAAACACTATGAGGAAAGTCTCACCAAGAGACTGGATAAAGTGAAAGAGAGAATGTCAGGTCTTAAAAACAAAGTAGAAGAAATGTATCACTTGATCAAAGAAAATGTTAAATTGGGAAAAAAAATCAGGAACAAAACATTCAAGAGCCGGGCACATGCCTTTAATCCCGGCACTTGGGAGGCAGAGGCAGGTGGATCTCTGTGAGTTCAAGGCCAACCTGGTCTACAAGAGCTAGTTCCAGGACAGACTCCAAAACTACACAAAGAAACCCTGTCTGAAAAAAAACAAAAGAAGAAGAAGAAGAAGAAGAAGAAGAAGAAGAAGAAGAAGAAGAAGAAGAAGAAGAAGAAGAAGAAGAAGAAGAAGAAGAAGAAGAAGAAGAAAATGAAAGAAACCATCCAAGAAATCTGGGATACTCAGAAAGGACCAAATCTATGTATAAATAACATAAGTATGGGGAGGGGGGGAGAAACACCAGTTAAAAGCACAGAAAATATTTTTAATGAATCATATGAGAAAATTTCCCCAGTCTTAAAAAAGAGAAGCCTATCAAGAGGTAAAGAAATATACAGAATACCTAATAGACAAGACAGAAAAAGAACTCCCTTCAATACATAATAATCAAATATTAAATGTACAAAGAAAGGATATTAGAAAGCTGCAAGATAAAAGACCAAGTCTCTAATAAAAACTATCCCACTAGAATAACACAAGACTTTTCAATGGATACTTTGAAAGTCAGAAGGGCCAGGACTGATGTTCTACAAGCCTTAAGAGACTAGAGAAGTTAGTCCAGACTACCATACCCAGCAAAGGCATCAGTCATAACTGAAGGAAAAAGAAAAAATGTTTTCTTGATGAAAACAAATTTTAAGGAATGTATGTTCACCAATCCAGCTCTACAGAGGACACCAGAAGGAAAGCATCAGTCTAAAGAAATACTGAACCACATTCAAGAAGATGCAATAAATAAGTAATCCTAGAACAGATAACCAGAGTCTTAAAGAATGTAACAAAATGACAAGAACTAGTGAACACTGTTCACTAACATATGAATGGTCGTGGCTCCCCCAAACACACAAACTAACAGACTGGATTAGGAAAAAGAACCCATCTTTCTGCTGTCTCCCCAGAAGCACACCTCAGCATCAAGAACAGATACCACCTTAGAATAAAAAGATGAAAACAGGATACTTCAAGCAAACAGAACCAAGTTGAAGCAAGCAGGCTTGGTTATTTCACTATCTAACAAAATAACTGCAATTCAAAATTAATTAGAAAGAAAGACATTACATACTCATTAAAGGAAAAAAAATCCACCAAGAGGATATTACAATTCTAAATATTTGTACACCAAAACAAGGGCACCCAAATTCATAAAAGAAGCACTATTATATAAAATCACAAATTGACCCTAACTCATTGATGATGAATAAATTCAATACTTCACTTTCACCAACAGAAAGTTCATCCAGACAAATACTGCATAGAGAAACTCTAGATTTAAATAATGTAAGTGACAAACATCCACAGAATATTCCATCCAAACACTGAAAAATGCACTTTCTTGTAAGTCACCTATAGAACTTTCCCCCAAAATTGAATGCATATTAGAATACAAAACAAATAACAACAAATATAGGAAAATTTAAATAACGCCCTGTATCCTATCTGACCACCATGGATTAAAGCAAAATATCAATAATAGAAACCAGCAGAAAGTAAACGAAATAAATGAAATTAAACAACTCACTAATGAATGAAAACTGAGTCAATGTGGAAATCAAAAAGGAAATTAAAAACTTTTAGAATTGAATGAAAATGAAAGCATAACATTTATGGAAAACAATGAAGGCAGTTTTAAGAAGAACGTTCACAGTATAAAGTGCCTATATAAAAGAAAATGGAAATATATTTGTAACTTAATTATACAGTTGAAAGCTTTGGAAAAACAAGAATAAACCCCCAAAAAGTGTAGACGGAAAAAAAATAATCAAACACAGGGCCAAACTGATGAATGAGAAAGGGGGCATAAATACTAAGAACCAATAAAACTGAGTTAATTCTTTGAAAAGAAAATCAACAAGCTTAACAAACATTTAGCCAAATTAACAAAAAGAACAAGAGGATCCAAATTAATAAAACTAGAGATGGAAAGGAAGAGATTATAACAGATATTGAGGAAATTCACAGAACCATAAAAATACTTTTAAAAATTGTATTCTACAAACTGGAAAACTTAAATGAATGGATTTTGAATATATATACAAATCTAACCAAAGTTAAAACATCAAGATGAAAGAATTTAAACAAATCCAGAACCCTTAGTGAAATAAAAACAATAATTAAAAGTCTTCCAACTTAAAAGAAATACAGGACAAGATAACTAACGTCAAAAGAAATGGAAGGAACATTTCCAAACTCTTTTATGAAATCACTATTACCCAAAAACCAAAACTATACAAAGAAACAACGAAAAAGAAAAATATGGACCAATATCCCTTATAAACATAAATTCTCAATAAAATACTTGCAAACTGAATCCAAGAATAGATCAAAAAAGATCATCACCCACAATGATCAAGTTGACTTTCATCCCAGAGATGCAAAGATAATGCAACATATGCAAATCAATAAATGTAACTCACCATATAAACAGACTGAAAGACAAAAACCACATGATCATCTCATTAGATGCAGAAAAGGCCCTTGACAGAGCAACATCCCTTTGTGATAAAAGTCCTGAAGAGACAAGGCATACAAGGACATATCTCAACATAATAAAAGAAATTTACAGCAAGCCTACAGTCAACATCATTATACATGGAGAGAAACTCAAAGTATTTCCACTAAAATCAGGAACAAGACAAAGATGCCCACTCTCTTCATATCTGTCCAATATAGTACTTGAAGTCTTAGCTAGAGCAATAACACAACTGAAGTAGATCAAAGTGGATACAATAGGAAAGGAAAGAGCCAAAGTATCTTTATTTGCAGATATGATTGTACACATAAGTGATCCTAAAAATTCCACCAGTAAATTCTTACAGCTCATATACCTTTTAGAAAAGTAGCAGGATACAAAATTAATATATAGAAATCAGTAGCCTTCCTATATACAAACGACAAATGGGCTGAACAAGGAATCAGGGAAACACCACCTCTCACAATAGCCTTGAAGGAAAAAAAAACAGCACCACACCTTGGAATAACTCTCACTCACTATGCAAGTGAAAGATTTGTATGCTAAAAACTTTAAGAGATTAAAGAAGCCATCATCAGGAAAATGAACGACCTCCCATGCTCATGGATTGTATCAATGATAATGTGAAGCTGTCCATCACACCAAAAACTTCACATTCTATGCAACCCTCTTCAAAATTCCAAAACAATTCTTCCTAGAAATTGAAAATATAATCTTAAACTTCATATGGAAATACAAAAAAACAAAAAGTAAAATAAAACAAGAAAGCAAAAAAAAAACCCATAAACAATAAAAGAGCTGCTGAAGGTAGTACCATGCCTTATTTTAAGCTGTATTACAGAACTATAGCAATAAAGACAGAGTGGTATGGCCTAAAAATAGACAAATTGATCAATGGAATAGAACTGAAGACCTGGGCATAAATCCATAAATATACAGCCATCTGACTTGTAACAAAAAAGCCAAAAATATACACTGGAAAAAAGAGAGCATCTTCAACAACTGGTGCTGGTAAATCTGGACAGCTGTATGTTAGAAAAATGAAAATTGATTTTTATCTAATTTCCTGCATAAAATTCAATCCCAAATGGATCAAAGACCTCAATATAATTCTGAATATCCTGAGTCTGACAAAAAAGAGAAAGAAGAGAGTATCCCTGGACTCTCTGGCAAAGGAAGGACTTTCTGAACAGGCATTAAGACTAATAAATAATAAATAATAAATAATAAATGGGACCTCATAAAACTAAAAAGGTTTTGTACAGCAAATTTACCATCTACTTGAGTAAGAAGGCAGTCTATAGTATGGGGAAAGATCCTTACTAATATATACTTGTTAAGGTTAGTACAATCGTATATACAAAGAACTAAAAAAAAAATGAACTTCAAGAAAACCTATAACCCAATTAAAAATGTATTGTAGCACTCCACAGAAAGATCTCAAAAGATGAAACACAACTGGCTGAAAAACACTTAAAGAGAAAATGTTCAACATTCTCAACCATTAGGAAAATGCAAATTCAAACTACTTTGAGATTTTATCTACCCAAATCAGAATGGTCAACACTAATAAAATAAATGACAGTAGATGCTGGTGAGAATGTGGGAAAAACAGAACTCTCATTGCTGGTGGGAGTACAAACTGGTACAGTCACTGCACTATGA
Organism: Ondatra zibethicus; assembly: GCA_004026605.1. Lineage (NCBI taxonomy): Eukaryota > Metazoa > Chordata > Mammalia > Rodentia > Cricetidae > Ondatra > Ondatra zibethicus. The sequence continues at coordinate 12,613 of PVIU01032141.1, forward strand.
TGGTTTCAATGACAATGTTCCCACAGACTCTTATGTTTGAATGCTGGTAGAACTGTTTGGATTAGGAGATGCAGCCTTGTTGAAGGATGTGTCACTGAGGACAGGTTGTAAGGTTTCAAAATCCTACATCATTTCCAGTTAGCTCTCTGCCTTATAGTTGTGTCTCAAGACATAAGCTCTCAGGTACTTTTCCAGCACCACGCCATGCCTGGCTGGCTGCTGTCGTGCTCGTTGATATGATGATCAGGAACTCTTCTAACCTCTGAAACTGTAAGGCCCAAACTAAACACTTTCTTTTATAAATTACCTTAATCATAGTGTTATATCACAAAAGAAAAGTAATTAAGATAGTCACTATGGAAATCAGTTTGGAGGTTCCTCAAAAAAGCTGTCAATCCAGCTATACCCCTCTTAGGCATATATCCAAAGGACCACAGAGATACTTGCTGTTGTTTATTGCTGCTCTTTTCATAATAGCCAGAAACTGGAAAGAGTCAAGACACCTATCAACTCATGAATCAATAATATAAAAGTAGTACTTTTATACAGTGGAATTTTTTTGGATGTTAAGAAAAAAATATATTATGAAATTTTCATGTAAATAGAGAGAACCAGAAACAATAATGCTGAGTGAAGTAACCCAGTTCCAGACAAACACTGCATACTTTTCCTTATATGTGGATGTTAGTGTTATGCTTTAGATATGTGTGTATTTAGAATATCCACAGAGGTTAAAACTAGTAAAGAACTGGGGAGGGGGTAAGGGGTGAATCTTCCAAGAAGGAGAAAAGAATATACTGTCATAAATGGATAAAGAGAAAATTACAGCAGGAAGATTAAATGGGGTGGTGAATGGGAGGCCAGAAAAGGGGGAGTATGAGGAGGAGTAACTATCACTAAAGGCTTTTTGAAAAGCCATATGGAAACCTTCCACTGTAGAAGCTTCTTAAAATATATAAAAGGGGTTTAAATGGAGTTAGCATACAATGGGAAAGCCAATACCTCAACTAGACATCACATGCTACGAAATAAAACCCAGTACCAGGAAATATTTACATCTTTTTTTATTATTATTTTATTTATTTATTTTTTCCATACATTGTTTTGTTTTATTTTTTCCATTCAAGAACATAATTAAAGAAATAAATTTTTTTTTCCTTTCTTCCCCTTCTCCCGGTCCCCTCCCACTACCTCCCCACCCCTCCTCCCTCCCCCTTCTTCCTTGAAAGAGGGCATGGTGCCCTGCCCTGTTGGAAGTCCAAGGCCCACCCCCATCCCTCCTGGCC
>PVIU01032142.1:0-13904 GCA_004026605.1 Ondatra zibethicus
GGCAGATGGAGAACCCATCAACAATGACACCAGGACCTATTTCTTCTGCATGTATTATCTTTTTGAGAACCGAGTCTTTTTGAATGCACTCCTTCCTAGGCCAGGAGGGATGGGGGTGGGCCTTGGACTTCCAACAGGGCAGGGCACCATGCCCTCTTTCAAGGAAGAAGGGGGAGGGAGGAGGGGTGGGGAGGTAGTGCGAGGGGACCGGGAGAAGGGGAAGAAAGGTAAAAATTTTATTTCTTTAATTATGTTCTTGAATGGAAAAAATAAAACAAAACAATGTATGGGGAAAAAAAGAAAGAAAAATCCATGCTAAGATTTTTAAATGAAAACTTCTTCTTTACTTGGATCTATTGGCAAATGACAAATTGAGACCATCATAGCAGGTTGACATTGAGGCTGAAGTAGAAAGGCAAGGCTGCATGTTTCAGTAGCTTTTAGCTATGTCCCTTTTCTTCCTGTTTTTTTTTTTAAGCAGGAAGCTCTTCATTCTATTTGCAAAGTGTGCCATGCAAGCTAGGTATCCACTCCTGGTATGAAAAGAGAGGGGTCAGAACTGGGATGCAGACATTTGTGTAATTGCTCTTTTTTATACCAGCATCCCACACTGACCCCTATATGGGAGTCTCATCTCACTCTGAGGAAAAGCCAAAATTCTTGCTATGATTCTGTCTCTCCAACACCTGCCCAGCTCCCCTGCTTTCCCTCCTCCCTGATTGTGATCAGTTTAATCCCAGCACCCTTCTTCTACCCTGACAGGTAGTCTACCACCCGAGGGCATCATTCATGAGTGCTAGCTGCTTTGACCCACATTCCCACCCATCTTATCCCCCCACACCATAAATGAAGAACTGCCTCTTTTTGAATCCTTAGTCACCTTGTTAAGGGCACTGCCTCCACTGATCTCCTGATCTAGAATAACACTCCTCCCTCAGCATCAACTTGCAGATCTATTATGCATGTTTTCCTCCTTGCTTATTTTAGGTCTCCTCTGGTGGAATGAAGTTCCTGAAAGTTTTGTTATATTTTGTTCATCCAGAGAACTTAGACAACAATGAGGACACTAAAAGAAACATACATACATTTAATCTACATGGGAAATAGGAAAACACAAGATCTCCTGAGTAAATTGGGAACATGGGGATCTTGGGAGAGGGCTTGAAGGGGAGGAGAGAGGCAGGGAGGGGAGCAGAAAAATGTAGAGCTCAATAAAAATCAATAAAAAATATGTTTAAAAAAAGAATAAAGTTATGATTGTTCTCTGTCCTCTCACATTTTTAAAACAGTAGAAATTATTTCCCTATAGATTATAAATGTATATCACAATTCCAAACTAGAAAAAACAATGAAGCTTTGAAATGTATTTTTAAAAAAGATATGTTCAAAACCAAACCAGATAAATGGTACAGCATGTAGAGAAAAGGAACTGCACTGCCTCACCCAAATGAGATCATCAATATTTTACTGTTGTATCCATGCTTCAGATAAAAATATTTTTAATCATTTTTTTAAAATTAGAACACATAAATGGTCAAAAATCTACAGAACATTATTCACAGTGCTATGAAGAAGGGGAGGGGGGAAGGAAAAGGGAGAAGGGAAGGACTGGGGAGAGCTTGGGGGAGTGGGAGGGTGGACATGGAGGAAAGGTGGATATTGGAGAAGGGTATTAGATATCTATATTAAGGGAGTCATTTTAGGATTGGCAAGATACTTGGCTCTAGAGGAGATCCCAGGTGTCCAAAGGGACGTCCCCAACTAGGTACTTGGGCAGGAGAGGAGAGAGTGCCTGAACTAGCCTTGTCCCATAGTCACACTGATGAATATCTTGATCATCACCATAGAAATTTCATCCGATGGATGGAGATAGAGGCAGAGATCCTATCACATCAGAGCAATGGACTGAGCTCCCAAGGTCCAGCTGAAGAGCAGAAGGTGGGAGAAGATGAGAAAAGAAGTTAGGACCTTGAGGGCCTGGTCCACCCACTGAGACAGTGTGCCTAATCTAATGGGAGCTCACCAAATCCAGCTGGACTGGGACTGAATGAGCATATGATCAAACTGGACTCTCTGAATGTGGTTGCCAATGAGGGCAGACTGAGAAGCCATCAATAATGGCTCTAGGACCTATCTCTTCTGCATTTATTATCTTTATGTGAACCTAGTCTATTTGGATGCACACCTTCCTAGGCTGGGATGGAAGGGGGAGGGCCTTGGGCTTCCCACAGGGCAGGGTACCCTGCCCTCTCTTAAGGAAGCAGGGGGAGGGAGGGGACTGGGAGAAGGTGAAGAAGTGAAAATTTTTTGAATGAAAAAAATAAAAGAATATGGAAAAAAAAGAAATCTACCATGGACGCTTGGCCAAGAATCATGCACTTAAATTGTCTTTTATACTTGCACCAATGTACTATTATTTCTCTCAACCTTGGTAAGAGATGCCTCCTTCTTAAGTGTGTGACATTTAAATCATGGACTCATGACTGCCTTAATACTGAAAATAAGTGACTTCTGAATACTCAACCTAAAACACACACCCACCCCATATATATATATATATATATATATATATATATATATATATATATATATATATATATATTTATGTATGTATAAAAGTAACAAGAGACTGCTGGAGAAATGTGATGAGATTGAGTGCTATCTGAGTGCTATCTGCTCGTTCATTCCTGGCTGCTCAGACCCCCCAATTAATCCTACAGAGACTATATTATTTGCAATAATGGTTGACCAATAGCTTAAATGTGTTGCTAGCTAGTTCTTGTATCTTAAAATAACCAATTTCTATTAATCTGTGTATCATCATATGGTTGTGGATTACCAGGTAAAGTTCTATCCAGTGTCTGTCTCTTGTGCTGCTAAATGACTTCTCCTGACTCTGCCTACTATCTCCTCCTCTACCTACTTGGAACTCCCACCTTGCCTTATTCTGCTAAGTCACTGAAGGAAAAACCTTTATTCATTAACAAATAAAAGCAAAGCATAGACAGAAAGACTTCCTGCAACATTTCCCTTTTATATTTAAATAAAAAGGATGGTTTTAACTTTACCATAGTAAAATTACATATAACAAAACAGGTATCAAGGAAGAATTAAAGTTACAACATTTATATCTACATTATTTTTATCATAAATAAGAAAAACTATAACAATCTATTCTTCAACTCCATCAAAGTCTCTAGAAGGATATAATATTATCTAAGTAAACAGGAAGCACATTGTAAGCAACTTACAATACTCTAGAACTTCCAGAGGCATCTCGCTGCCTAGACAGTCACCCAAAGTTCTTCTGTAATTTTTGTGGGCACCATCTTCAGCCTACCAGTCCACAGTATCCAGCACACTTCTCCATGAAGCAGGAAATTTCAAAGACAGTTCTATGTTCTGCAGAATCTCTAGCAAACTGTTCCATGAAGCAGGAACACCAAAGGACTGTCTCACCTTCTTTACACAACTTTAGCTGTCACTTTTTTGTGGATACTGCATGTCCAGTTAATACAGCATAATATCAAACAGTTCAGACAAGAGAAGTTTCTTGCCCAAATGACTAACCAGTTCCATAAGTAGCCTCTTCAATGCCCATAATCCTCTTGAAGTAGATTGGTGCTGCCAGGAACAGATGTGTCTCGTCATGAAAAATCCTATGTTCTTAAAACTTTTCAAATACCATATTTTATTATTCTTTGAAATATTTGAAGAATATCTTTGTGTCTGAAATATATCCCTGTACATCCAGAAAACCTAACATGTCTACAAGTTTGACCATTTTAAATGACTATCCATTAATCTGTATTTCTTAACTTATATTAAATTTTAAATGAACTGCGGAAACACAATACCTTAATCAAGAAAAGAAATATAAATATAACAAAATTGACCTTAAATTTGTTTCAACAGACCAAGATCCATAACGCTTCAAAATGTTCATCTCTGTAGCATATCCCTTTTTAAATGTAAACAAACATTTATAAAAAGTATTTTGGAATTTGGGCATAGTTCTCTCCAAACTGTTTCCTGCTTTTTGTTGGATGAAGTATTTTGGGGGGTTTTCACTGAGACCTTTTAAATGGTCTTGGTCCATCAAACCACATTAGTCTAGAAGGAATTCATAGGTTCCCATCTTCCGTGGAAACAATAGAAGAAACTCTTTTCCAAAGCAACATAGCCTTAGACCTAAATATTGAAATCAAGACACTCATAAAACATATATGCTGGTTTAGTTTAGTAGTCCATACAATGAGATGTCTCTCTGTACTTACCTCCTTCACAGTCAAAAATTCAAAGAAAATGCACATAATCCAGACTCTGTGTATTTTCCATCATTATGTGGCTTATTTTTCTTTACTTCTTTAATCTATGACTGTGCTCTGTCTCTTTAAAGACTTTGTTTCATTTTTTCAATACCATTTACTTTCTTATATAGCTGTCTATGTTCTTTTCCTTCTCTCCTTCTCACTCAAAAATAGATGTATTTTTTAAACATACTGTGACCTCTTCAGAGGTTTATTTTTGTCTGAATCTTTCTTTATTGTATATCTGCAATTATTTTTTGACAGGAGCACTTTTAAAATGGTAAGTAGCTTGGCTGCAATGGCTATCAATACTGGATCCTCCTTTCTCTGCCTTTCAATATGGCAGAGGTAGTTTATAGCCAGCTCTGGGACTGCCTGGTGGGAGCCATCCTACCACCTCAACTTTGGGTAGCACCATGCAGCACATAAACCCTTTTTATCTGAGTAAAAGCTAAATATGCCATGCAGTGCCCTGAGCAGACTGGAAATATCTCTGTATATGGCAATGGGAATCTGGATGCTCTCTTGCCTGTGCAATCCCAGCAGACCCAATCCCACCACTTTCCCAGGTGGGAACTGCAGAGCTGCCAGCCCAGCATTGTCTCAGCTACTTTCTTCCTGACCTTGAGTGGACACAGAAGAATCCGGACACCAACTGGGTTGTGGGCATCAGCCCAAATACTTCAGGTCACATTGGCATGTCATTATATAGACAGAGCCTGTTCTTTCATTGCCTGGCCACCCAGACCTGAAATAATCACACAGAAACTCTATTAATTAAAATATTGGTTGGCATATTAGCTTATGCATATTTCTAGTTAACTCTTACATTTTAAATTAATACATCTCTATTAATCTAGGCATCACCATGAGGTCATGGCCTACCAACAAGTTTCTGACATACTTTGGCAGGGGCATCTGTCTCCTGTGGTGGCTACATGGCTTCTCACTGACACTGCTTTCTTTCTCACAGCATTCAGTTTACATTTCCTGAGCAGATCTAATTTTCCCCATCAGAGGCCAATGCATCTTCTTTATCCATTAACCAATAAAAGTAACACATATATAGAAGAACTTCCTACATTACAGTGTAGCCATTACAATCATGCACATATAGCAACAACAACTTGCTACATGTACCCAGAAATAAGGGAATGGAAGGAAGTGATGGAAGAAAAGATGTGGGAGAGAGTGAGAGGGAAGAGGAGAGAGAGAAGTAATAAGGAAGTGAGAAGGTTGTCAGGGAAGTAGGAGAAGAGGGGAGATAGAAAAGAAAAAAAAAGAGATACGACAGTAGGAGAGTCCAGAAAGTGTCATCAGGAGAGGAGAGAAGGTAGTCAGAAATAATTCCTAGATTCCTTTGAATAAGCTTAATTCTGTCACATTCTTTATGTAATGTCTTACTCAATTAATTCTCTTTTCCTGTTTCAAATGAAATATTCTCCAGCTTCTTCCTCAAAAATACAAGAAAAATCATGCCATTCCAATATTTCTAAAATGCCAGCAGAATCCTGCCTGCATGCCAATCTGATTGAGGCACTTTTTCCAACTGAGATTTCCAGTTCCCATATGATTATAGATGTAATTATGTTGACAAAATTATAACCATCATACAAATATATAATCTTGCTTCATTATTTTTAGACTTGTGATAGAAAAAACAAAACTTCCCTAATGAGTTAGTATCCAAAGCTAGATTGAATAATGAATCATCCACATTTTCTAGTCCTAAACTAATAAGACCCATAGGAATATACAATACTATCATTGTTGTAAGATCATCTTTTTAAATATTTGCATGGTAAATATCCCAAAATAGCTTGCATCTCAAAATCCAATCTAATGATTCCTCTACAGGTATATTGAGTATCTTCAGAACACAAATTCTCAGCCACCAGTGTGCACTTTCCAGCTGAACAACAGCTCCAGTCTCTGTTCCATCTCTCTTCAGCCCTTTAAAGGCAACAGAGTTCTCTGATTTTCAGTCTGTGCTTTTGTTGATGCTTTTGCTGGCTGAAAAGGCTCCCAGAATTACTCCTCTAGCACTCTCATTTTCTGCTAAGTGTAAGAGCATAGTGTCTCACATGTGAGCTAGAGAAGTGTCATTATGAACAGTGTAGGCTGTGTGCTCCATGATACTGGATCATCAGCTTGAGGCAGCATTATAAATAAAAAAAACAATATTTTAATCTGAGGATGAGCCTTCTCTGGAAATTCAAGAAATGACACCAAGATAGGGTGATGAAGCTTTGGAGACCACATCGACTGAATATTTAGAATCCTGAGAGCAGAACACAAAATAGTGAATAAAATAACTCTACACAATGTGGAACACAAAGAAATCAATGTGATGTTTTCCAGCACCAGTGTAAGGATCAGCACCTAAAATCAGATGAACAGGGTAAAACTTTTTAATGCATTTGATGGACCTAAAATATATCAGACCAACTCCTCTATTCTAATCCTGTGGATTTCACTTTTGACCAAGAATATACAGAACATATTATGGAGAGTCAAACAATATGAATTAAAAGACTTTACATATCCACATTAAAGTAAATAAATTATTAAACCAATAAAAACAGGGAATAATGGAGAACTGTAGTCTATGTAGTCTATGGAGATGTCTTTAAAATTTTTCTTCTCTTGTTTATTCTATGATTTGTTCCAGAAAGTTATAAAGAAAATGAGTACCTACATGACACTCACGTTTAATCCTACATCAAAATAAATATTCTTAAAGCATGAACCACAAAAGGGTAGGACAAAAGTGATGTTTTTCCCCTAATTATGTTTAATGATGAGATGTTGTCAACTTAGAGTAAAGTAACAGCTAAACAGATGTGTATAGGTATTTTACAAATCATACATAGGTTTATCTGTAAATTGATTTATCAGAAATAAGTGAACAACCCCACCAGTTTTTAGCTAGATTAAAATATTGTCCCTGAAATGTGGCCTACAAAATTATTTGATATTTAACAGTATCCCTTAATCATTTGCCTTCTAAATTTGTTGTTTCAAATCTCAATAATGCTGTTTCTACTATTTTATTTACTTTGAGGATTTTTATATGTATACAATGAACTATGACACTTTTATTTTCCAACTGACTGCTCTCACATCTCCCAAACCTTGCCCTGTGCTTCCTTTTATTTTCTCAGAAACCTCCCCCAATGCAAATTAGCACTCAGGTTGAGGATGAAAGCTCAGGTCTATCTGAGAAGCCCCATCACCCTCTCAATTAGCCTCCAGCAGAGCATGGCTGTCCTGGCACTGTTCCTCTGCCTGGTCACCCTTCCAAACTGTAAGTGTTTCAGGGTTTCAGGGGAGGGAACCAAGCATGTCATTTATGGGATATATGATTGACACTGATGTTGTTTATCCACAGGTGCCCTGTCCCAGGTTCAGCTGAAGGAATCAGGACCAGGCCTGGTGCAGCCCTCACAAACCCTGTCGCTCACCTGCACTGTCTCTGGGTTCTCTATAACCGATTATGGTGTAAGCTGGGTTCGCCAGCCTCCAGGAAAGGGTCTAGAGTGGATAGGAGCAATATGGTATAATGGAAACACAGATTATAATTCAGGTCTCAAGTCCAGAGTCACCATCACCAGGGACACCTCCAAGAGCCAAGTTTTCTTAAAACTTAACAGTCTGCAAACTGAGGACACAGCCATGTATTACTGTGCCAGAGACACAGTCAGAGAATTCCAATGTGTGCCTGTATGAAAACTTCGCTGTAGAGAAAATCATGACCAGCAGGTGGCACTGAACCAACAGAAACTCTTCGGACTAGTAAGAGTCACTTCAGCATCTAGGAAGTATTGATCTATGCTGTATGAGAGTGTGTTTTATTGTTAGGTCCCATTTTTCCTTTCTACTCAGGGAAATCCTCTACAGGACTCTCCTCATGGTCATACTCTATGACATTTCCTATTCCTTCACACACTAGAACATTTGGATTTCTCTTCAAAAGTTATTTTTTTAGATTTTTACATTTAGTTTGGACTGAATAGCCAAGATAACTGATGAACTATCACCTCTGCTTATCCAGAAAATCTCTCTTATTCAAATGTAATCTTTTTGAATCTCAGTGGTATACTCAGCTTTTCTTTTCCTGTGGAAACAAAGACAAAATACATTTTCTTATTTCAATTCTGATGTTAATAAATGTTAAAAGTAAACAGGCTCATTTAATTCAGCTGTTTTCTTTACTATATAATGTCTCTCCACAGCTGTTGTTCATTTCTCATTAACACTTAAAACTTTAAAGTTAATAAAGCATTCTGCAATCTATTTATGGGGGTCTTTATTACCCCATTTTGATTATTAAGCATATCTTCTAAATCAAGATTAAATCTTTCAATATGTGTCTGTCTTATAAGAGTATGTGGTATAACTGCAAAATGCTTTGGTTTGTAATAAAAAAAACTGTTTCACTTTATAAAGACATAAGCTAGAGGATTGTCAGTCTTAATTTGTACAGGTATTTTGATAACAGCCATAACTACTATTCAATGTAAGATTTCAAAATCAACTTTTTCAGAATTTAGAGCAGTTTCCCATAAAAAGCATATGGATCTATGGAAATATTGGATATAATTCAATTTTTCAAAGTCTGAAATCCCTTTGTCAAATTTTCATTATAGGATCTGATCTGTGTTATGTACAATAGATTATTTCTATTTCTGATTACTTGCTATAATTAAATAAAGAGAGTGTATAATACTGAATAAATTGGAATGAGGTCAGGAGTTTTAAAATGTAAAACAACTTTCTTCATATTGAAAATCAATATCTATATCAAGAGATTAAAGAAAATCTACTAATATAAGAATAAATACAGCTCTGATTTTCTTTTAAAAAATATTTCTTTATTTATTATGTATACATGTTCTGCATGCATTGATGCCTGCAGGCCAGAAGACAGCACTAGATCTCATTACAGATGGTTGTGAGCCACGTTGTGGTTGCTTGGAATTGAACTCAAGACCTTTGGAAAAGCAGGCAGTGCTCTTACTGTTGAGACATCTCTCCAGCCCCCAGTTCTGATTTTTAAATCTGAATCATAAGGGCTTTGAGCCACTTTCCTTATTATTTGTGACTAATAACTTACCATTCCTTATGTATTTGCATCAATGTAGTAGTGCCAGAAATTGGTATTGCTTCAACTATATGAGAAAGACTCCAATTAGTTCTTTTACAAACTGTAGGCTCTTCCTTTTGGAAACTTTCACTGTTAATATCTCCAATTACAAGCTTTGTGTCAATATTCATTTACTTCCCAAAATGAGGCAATTTTGTGTTAGTAAAATGTGCCACAATTTCTGATGGGTCTATTCATGCTAGTCAAGGAAGTCTCATCTTTCCTTTGTAATGAACTAAGAAACGTTTTTTACATAGGTCTTTCATTTTTAACTCTGCCTGTGTAACAAAAATACACATTTGAAGATAATATCTTCTCTCTGTATAAGAATTCCTGTGTGGAAAAATGAATAGAAGGAAAAATAAAACACAACCAAGCTTTGGATACAAAAGTTGCATGTGTGCATTCTGTAAATTATTTTATTTTTTAATATTTATTTATTTATTATGTATACAATATTCTGTCTGTGTGTATGCCTACAGGCCAGAAGAGGGCAGCAGACCCCATTAAAGATGGTTTTGAGCCACCATGTGGTTGGTGGGATTGAACTCAAGACGTTTGGAAGAGCAGGAAATGCTCTTAACCTCTGAGCCATCTCTCCAGCGCCGTAAATTATTTTCTAACAAAATAAATTCTCTCTTGGCCTCAGCTGATACTTTTATTGAAATATTTAAATCCTTATCACTTTGTAAGGTTGAAAATAAGTTACTTAGCTTTTGAGGGGTTAATCCAATTGTGGGTCATAGCCATTTGATATCTCAAAACAATTAATGAACATCAGTAATTGCTGGTAATGATCTGTCCTGATTTGGAGTTTCTGTCATCAATTTTCTATAAAACAATCATATACCATAGATAAATGATAGAATACCCTTTTTGTGTTTTTTTCTGAAGAAATTTGAAATCCCCAGAAAGGTAAATTCTCTTCACTCCATTGAACAGTTTTCTAAGATATGAGTCAGTAGCGTATCATTCATATAATGATAAATTTTATTTTGAGAAAACTGTGTATAAATTATTTCTAATGGCTGCTGTAAAAAAATATTGACATGTTTAACAGTTTTAATATTCTTTGTGTGAGAATTTTCTACTGATACCTTTGACTAGGTTGAACATTATCATATTTAGGAAAATTTTTCTTTATCTGGTCTACAGAGGTATAATTAAAAAGTAGTCTTTTAAATCAATCACTTTGATAAACAACCTCTTACATAATAATGGGGGAAGGGAATTCCAGGCAGTAATAAGTTCATTAGCTGAATCACTTTATTTGTGAATTTTAAATCTGTTCTCCATTTTCCATATTTCTTTTTAATGATAAATAAAGGAGAATTTGAAGGACAGGTATTCTTATATGTTAGAATACCTGTTGTTCTTATATGGTTAGAGCCAATCATATAACTGATGTTACATGTAAATGAACACCGTAAATATTCTGATATCAAAGGCCATATTTCCACACAAACAGATTTATCAGTTAGCCATTTTTAAAGTATATCCGTAGGTACCTTCATAAAATCAATAGCTGTTGTGTCCTACTTATTTACTACCCAAGCACTCTGTGACCATTCTTGATAATAGCTTTATTATTTTCGCAGAAGCATTCTGGTGTAAGAGTTTCTTCTGTCTATGTGTTGCTTTCATTGGTTGAATAAAGAAACTGCCTTGAGCTTTGATATGGCAGCACTTAGGTAGGTGGAAGAGACAGAACTAAATTCAAGAGGAAGAAAACAGAGAGAGAGAGAGAGCCACCATGGAGACACCAGGTCAGACATGCTGAATCTTTCCTGGTAAGCCACGACATCATGGAGACATACAGATTATCAGAAATGGGTTAGATCAAGATGTGAGAGTTAGCCAATAGGAGGCTAGAACTAATGGCCAAGCAGTGTTTTAATTAATATAGTTTCTGTGTGATTATTTCAGGTGTAAGCTAGCTGGGAAGGATGAACAAAGGGCCACTCTCCTCCTACAACAGAATGGCACTCCAATGTGGTAAACTTTCTCCATGTAAAATCTGAGAGAGTTTCAAAAAGAGTACAGAGTTTAACACAGCTTCTTGCTGTTTGCTGGTGGCTTGCCATAGCTACTTTAAGAGAGAGTTTCCTGATTCATCTGTAGCAGACAAAAAGCCATGCAGTTTTAAAACACTGGCTTTCTGGGCTATGCTCCTATTACAAGCTCTGTCTCTTGTGGGAGTCAGAGCATTTAGATGGGGTTTGTGAGTAAAGTGCTACGGTGTGCCTGGAAGGGGGGCATTGTTCACCGTGGCTCAGAGGCACAAGTGGCTCAGAGGCACAAGCAGCTCTGTCATGCTAGTGGTGCAGTGTGCACAGCTCAGAGGCACAAAAGCTTCTGCCATGTTGTACTGGGCAGGGCAAGCAGACAGTACCTACATTTGACCTGGGATTATCGCAGCTTAGATTCTTAAGAGCTTAGCATTTTAAAAGCTCTTCAAGAAAGTAGAGAATTACAGACAATGCAATAATGACAGATATAGACATAAAAGACCTCTAAATGGGTCACAATGTTGTATAAATGTATGTAGGCCTCTGCATGTATTATCTTTTTGGGAACCTAGTCGATTTGGATGCACACCTTCCTAGGATGGGATGGAGGGGAGAGGGCCTTGGACTTCCCACAGGGCTGGGCACCATGCCCTCTTTTAAGGAAGCAGCGGGAGGGGGAGCAGGGGGAGCGGTAGGGGACTGGGAGAAGGGGAGGAAATGTAACTCTCTTTTTTTAATGGAAAAATAAAAGAATATGGGGGAAAAAAAGAATCCCTATATAAGCTTCCCCTGAGCACAATAAAGTTTGGCATTTGGCATTCTTGTCAAAAAAAATGTATGTAGGCATGGGAGAAGAAAGATAAAGAGTGTACAGAGTCATGAAATAAAGTTAATGCTTTTAAGAAAAGGGTAAAGTCTTTAAAGAGACAGAGTACAGATAATCATAGAATAAAATAAATAAGCCACGTAAAAATGGAAAATTCACAGAGAGTCTGAATTATGTGTATTATTGTGTTTTCTTTAAGTTTTTTTGACTGTGAAGGAGCTAAGTACAGCAAGACTTTCTATTGTATGTGCTGCTAAACTAATCCAGTGTGTATATCATAAAGGTATCTTGACTTCAGAATTTTGGTCTAAAGATATGATGCTTTGGAAAAGAGGTTATTCTTTTGTTTTCACAGAAGATGAGACCCTGTGGATTGCTTCTAGACCAATATGGTATGATAGACCATGCCCTCCTGAAAGGTTATTATAAACAACTTCAGAGAATTACTTCACTCAGCTGGTAACTGTGATGAACCTAGCACATAGGATACACCACAAAAGACCTGATTAACAGTGCCCCCATTCAGCATGATGCATTTTGGAGAGAAATAACTGTACCCATATTCCCCAATATTGTTTATAATTGTTCTTTTACATTTAAAGGGGGATATGATATAGATATGAATAATTTGAATTGGTATGGATTTGGCTTTATTGATATGAATTTAAGGTCAATATAGTTATATGTATATTTCTATTCTTGATTAAGATATTTTTATTTTGTAGTTCATTTATTTTATTTTTTCCCATATTCTTTACATTTTTTCCCTTCAAAAAAAAAGAATTTACATTTCCTCCCCTTCCCCAGTCCCCTCCCACTCCCCCCTGCTGCTTCCTTAAAAGACGGCATGGTGCCCAGCCCTGTGGGAAGTCCAAGGCCCTCCCCCCTCCATCCCATCCTAAGAAGGTGTGCATCCGAATAGGCTAGGTTCCCAAAAAGATAATACATGCAGAGGAGATAGGTCTTAGTGTCATTGTTGATGGCTTCTCATTCTGCCCACATTGGCAGCCACATTTAGAGAGTCCAGCTTGATCATATGCTCATTCAGTCCCGGTCCAACTGGATTTGGTGAGCTCCCATTAGATCAGGCACACTGTCTCAGTGGGTGGTCCAGCCCCTAATGGTCCTAACTTCTTTTCTCATCTTCTCCCAACTTCTGCTCTTCGACTGGACCTTGGGCTCAATCCATTGCTCTGGTGTGAATGTGGGTCTCTGTCTCTATCTCCATCATCAGACAAAATTTCTATGGGTGTAATCAAGATATTCATCAGTGTGACTGTGGGACAATGATAGTTCTGGCACCCTCTCCTCTGCTGCCCAAGGACATAACTAGGGACATTCCTGTGGACACCTGGGATCTCCTCTAGAGCCAAGTATCTTGCCAGTCCTAAAATGACTCCAATAATATAGATATCTTATTCCCTTCACCAACATCCACCTTTCCTCCATCTCCACCCTCCCACTCCCCCAAGCTCTCCCCAGTCCTTCCCTTCTCCCTTCTCGTTCCCCCCTCCCCTCCCCCCTACGCCCTACTCTCACCTCTATCCCCACCCCCGTATTCCCACCTTTTGCCTGGCAATCTTGTTTGCTTCCAATTTCCAAGAAGATCTATA